>JACDJE010000001.1:865615-947634 GCA_016647715.1 Pavo muticus | reverse complement strand
CAGCAACATCTCTGAAACATAACCATACCTTAGCATCTCCTGAGCTATCCAAATGCAGGCCTTCCACACTTGCAGATTATTAATCATTTTTGGTACTCTTACCTCCACCACTCGCTCCCTGGATTTTCAATTTTCTGAGGTTTTTTTGGTTTTTATGTTGTCTCGTTTTTTGTGTGTTTGTTTCGTTTTTATTCTTTTTTTTATTTTATTTTACTTTATTTTTGTACAAAGCCAGTCCTGTGTTTATGTTATACAAGGTCAAATTACATGACTCAGTTGTTTCATGTACACACTCATTAGTTTAAACTGATGTCCAGATTCAGAGACAGGAAGAAATATCCCATGTGAAAACACTGAAGTTGTGTTTATTTTCTAATACTATTTCTCAAGATCACCTGACAAATTTTCATCAAAATTAACTCCCTACAATGACAGAGATTTGGGATATGAGTAGCACAGGTAGCATCCTTGTGCCCTCATGCTCTTTTCCTGTATTAACAATCTTAGTCAAGGACAGGTTTCCAGAAGGAGCAGGGCGCATCCTGTGTTCTGCACCACATCCTTATCTCTAAATTAGAGAGAGATGGATTTCAAGCTATTCAAATACCTTTATTTGTATTATTTATTTATTTGTATATATTATATATTATTTATTTATATTCAGCAGGTAAGGAATTGGTTGGATGTTCGCAACCAGAGAGTTCTTGCCAATGGCTCTATGTCCAGGTGGGGGCCAGTTACAAGAGGTGTCCCCCCCGGGTCCGTACTGGGACTGGTGCTCTTCAGCATCTTTATCAGTGACACAGACAGTGAGATCAAGTGCACCCTCAGCAAGTTTACTGATGACACCAAGCTGAGTGGTGCAGTTGACACAATAGAAGGGAGGGATGCCATCCAGAGGGATCTGGACACTCTCGAAAAGTGGGCACAAGAGAACCTAATGAGGACTTGCACTTGGTCAAAGCAATACCAGATATGAATACAGACTGAGAGAACAGCTCAATGAGAGCAGCCCTGCGCAGAAGGACTTGGGGGTCCTGATGGATGAAAATCTGGATACGACCCAGCAGTGTGCGCTTGCAGCCTGGAAGGGCAACTGCATCCTGGGCTGCATCAAAAGACAACTGTCCAGCAGAGAGGGGGAGGTGATTGTCCCACACAACTCTGCACAGTAAGGATGCAGAGTTGCTGGAATGGGTCTAGAGGAGAGCCATGAAGATGATCAGAGGACTGGAGTACCTGTCCTGTGAAGAAAGGTTGAGGGAATGGGGTTTGTTTAGCTTGGAGAAGAGAAGGCTCTGGGGAGACCTCATTGTGGCCTTGCAGTACTTGAAGGGAGCTTACAAGCAAGAGGGGGAAAGACTTTTTACATGGTCTGATAGGGACAGGACAAGGGGGGAATGGCTTTAAACTAAAAGAGGGGAGATTTAGGTTAGATGTTAGGAAGAAATTCTTTACTCAGAGGGTCCACGGCAGGTGGGTTAGAACTAGATGATCTCTAAGGTCCCCTTCATCCTAAGCCATTCCATGTTTCTGTTAAGCCCAGCATCCATTCCCATGACTCCTGTATACTCCACTTACTAAGGTTTCTACCTATTTTTTACTTCTATAATAAGCATTCTTGTTTGTTCTCAGTTTTGCTACCAACTTCTCAATCAGTATATCACTCATCCAGTTTATTTCATATTCCAGAAGTCTTTCCTCAAAATACTGTATGCGAGCAGAAACAACTCTGTAAGATCATTTTCAAACAATGTATAGGAACGTGTGTGTATTCCTACTAATTACTCAGAAGAGGAAACAAGTTTATATAACCGTAAATCCAAGAACTACGGCTCCCAAAGACTGAATTGTTCCACTCTTTGCCAAGTTTCTCCCTCCCCAGTACTTAAGTCACTCATCCCTTGTAGTCCTCCCAGAGATGGTAAAATATACCAGTGCTTTGTTACTTTTGCCTCAAATTAATGATTAAATACTAGCAACAGTTTTGGATATAAAGCTTTTTATCAGCACTCATAACTTTCATAACATGTTCATTCTCACTATTTCATTTCTTGTGTTGCATTCTAGTGTTCTGATATGATGGCTACAATGAAATGCCCGAGCCAGAAGTGAACTTAACTTCTTCAGCAGCTTAACTACTGAGAAATGTACTGAGCTTTCTTATCAGCCAAATTCTAACAGGAGTTTGAAAAGCTGTTTAGTGTAACAGTGACACAGACAAAGAAATTGCACCTTGTCATTTCAGGGGTTATGGTAACAAGAAGAATCTAAGTGAGCTTCCCAAGCACAGATCAGACCTATGTGCACCGGGGATCAGGTGGGAATGATACCTAGATGGCTCTTTCCCTGGACTGCAGATGCATTGATGTATCAGCAACCTCCTCTCAGAAGCCCAACAGAGACAAGCAATTGAGAAATGAATGTTTTGGAACAGGGCCTTGAGATGATGATTATATTATCCAGAAGTCAAACAATGTTTGACTGTTTTTTGTTGGTTTTTTTTTGCCTTTGCAAATGTTCACATCGATAGAATAGAGCAAAGATTTCCCTTCCCCAAGAAGACCAAATTCTATTTCGTTGAAAAAATTCACCAGAATTACTGTTAAGAGTTATGAAACATCAAGAAAATACAGATATATCTATCTGTCTGGTACTACTTATTTACTTTTTCCTGTAATGCATAAGGAAAGCCATCTCCCTCCAAATCTTTTTACATACAGAGAAAAGAATACAGAAGTGAAGGTTGTAACTTCATTACACAAACCACAGACAAACCAGTGGTTTCATAACCGTCTCCTTTCTATGTCTGCTGTATCTCCATCTGCAAAAAAGTAACAATTTTATCCACATTAAAAAAAAAGTTTTACTACATATGTAGGAAGACTACCCAATGGATTTCTAACTGCCCAGCACAATTTACTTTGATTTTTTTCTCCTCTAATTCAATTGCTGAGACAATCAACTTAAAAATGTAGGCTGCTTAAAATGCTGCTGCTTAAAAGCTAAGTAGAGGTTGACCCTGGTAACTAATGTTGACCATACAACCCACACTTGCTCAACAAAATGTGGAGATTTGACATTGTTGATTACTTTTTCACTTAGGTGGTGATTACCAGTTATAAAGACTGGAAGTAATCAATCCCAATTTAACAGCTGGGCCTATTGATGTAACAGAAAAAAAACCACACAATGCAAAACTAAACAAAAGATAATGTTCACAATTTTGGTTGTAGGATGTAGAAAAATATGAAATTATGAGGAAAACACCCAAAAACAAAACACAAATTTGTCCAACAAGGGAAATGACCACATTTCTGTAGGAAAATGCTTAGTAACTTATAAATTCTTCCTCCAAGATTCTCTTTTGTCATTGTCTTAAGTTGTTCTGCACACCATCAATAGCCACAGCTGTTAAATTGTGAAGACGTGACAACAAGTCTCTAGGCAAACAACTGCTCAGAGTGAGATCCTTTTCTTGAGGATAATCAGAGCTGGCTGACAAAAGGGGGCCTTACTGAATGCCCTTTCAACAATTTCTACACCAAGAAATACAGAGAGAGAGGGAGGGGGAAGAAAGGGGTGTTAGGGAAGAGCACCACACTGCAAGAACAGAACAGCATCTTTTGCTGCAGTAGAAAAGAAAAAGTAGAAAAGAAATCTCAATACTTACTACAAGCATCGCACGTAGAACTTGTACCAGGTAAGAATCACACCTCTAGTCATAGCTCTGAGCAACTTCTGGCATGGTGCCATGTTTCCCTTTAGCATTTCTCATACAGGAGAAGGTTTTACTAGCTACAGAGCCCACCACCAGTAAGACCGAACACTCCTTTAAAAATCAAGCTGGTAAAAACTTTAGACATTATAAAGTGAAACTGATAAAAGCCATTAAAAAAAAACAAAAACCAAACATAAAAGCTCTGGTCTTATTAGCTCAGAAGCAAGGGCATAACATGGCTCAATTTGGCATTATGTTTGACAAATTTGAAGCTAAAGTGTTGAGAAATCCCTTGAAAAGCCCAATTCTCTAGTGACATGGTAGTGGAAACAAACATTGTGCACATGTGTTAAGTAGAGATTGATATTTCTTTTGTCTGGCAATGATATAAAAGCCCATGCTTTAGTCCAAGGAAGAGCTTTAAGAAGTGCAGACCAGTTACTGCTGGAAGAACGGGTAAAGAAAGGAGAAAGGTAAGCAGTGGTTACGTCTTAAAGGAAGTTGACGATTTCTTCTGTAAATTCGTTTTAGAAGCTCAGCTCAAAAGATGTTGGAGAGAGTTCTGCAAGAAAATTCTCAAAGGAAAAGCGTTAAACAGGAAAACGTTTGTCCTTTTTTTTTTTTTTAATTTCTTCAGTGTATCTCAATTAAAGAACAAAAATCTTACTACTCTTCTTCACTGTCAACCATCAGCATTCCAACTGAGACATTAAACATCTTCCTCCTGCCTTAAATACTGGAATTAAACACACTAAGGAACAGCCACATTCACCCTCAGCTTAGGAAGCAAGGTTCTCTTCCCAGGACACTCAGATCAACTAATCAAAACAACAGCAATAAGGCAGCACTTGTAAAAACCAAAAACAAGAGCTTCCTCAAACTGCCTGTAACCATGCTAGTCCTACAGCATTAAGACTTGCTATCTCTTTCAATACAAGACCATTCCCTACACCAGCCATTTGCCACTTCATTCCGCCGCAGTGAAAAAACACTCGTGCCCTTCTGCCCCCCACCCTCTCTGCAGAACTTTCTTTCTCTCTCCATTACTACTTAACATCATTAAACATACCTGTGAGCTTCAAAAAAATTTGGACGATACATCAAATGACACAAAATAAAGTTTATATTGTGTTAGACCACAGCTATTAACCCCCTTATTTAAGGTAAGACACTAACTGTAAAAAATTAACAGCAGAAAGGCTTTCTTTCTGCCTATGTGCACATTCTACAAAGGCCAGAGTTTGATGAACACTTATTTCTGTGGCTATCTAATTTTCAATAGCCTTTCTCTGTCTCCATCAAGCCTTTCCACCTCCACATCACTCCTCTCAGTTACACCAGTACAACCAGTGCAAGTGGCTCCATGACAAACCACATCAGGGAACTCATCTGGGTTAAAAACCATCTTTTATTTTGATTTTATTATTTTAACCCTCACCAGTTCCCTGTCCTGCTAGCCACACATGTAGCTGTGCCCACACAAGGAAGGGCACAATGCAGAAGTGGGAACAAGCAGCTGGAACAAGCATGGTTTACTGCTAAGAAAGCATGATTGCCACAGTAGAGGATAAGGCTCAGTGGGAGGCACTCTTAAGTAATCAAATATTTAAAAGCAGAGCAAGAGATGTAGGATATAAAAACATAAACATTGCCAATTATTGACATTGCAATGGGACCAGAAGTCACATCGCTGCCCCAGCAGGTAAGCAAAAGCACAAACTCTCCACAAAGAAGCCTGCTACGTGCACCAGGCCGAATATTTCACCAACTGTAAATTAATCCAGGGATGCTCCTCGCAGCTGTACGTATTCCATCCATCCAAGCCTCCAATTCCCACTTGTTGTGAAAAGGAAATAAACAACAAGCATCCTGTCCAGCCTCTACTCAACGCCTGTGTTACTAACTTCAAAACATGATTCCTCCTTCTCCATTTTTTCTTAGTGTTATCTTACTGGATGTCTGTATTTTAGACAGTCTTCGCCAACTGAGATTAAACTTTTATTCATAATTCAGAATGCAGAAATACAGAAATCTCACTTTATTTTTAGCTGATTGTACTGGAAGTGCTTGGGCTTTCTCCACGTTCTACATTCTATACTCCAGCCAGAGAGAGCTCTCCCAGTTGCTGTGGCTGCAATAAGATGAATTTTGAGCAAGTCATTTACTCTTCACTGTTAGCATTTCACCCCCACATGGAGCCTCACAAAGAGCTACAGGAACCTCCCTCTCTCCCCCGTGTCAAACAGCCAGCTTTGGAAGCAACTACAAGCATGTACTGAAACGAATATTTATTTTTACCTAAGCGACACCTCAGCTCCGCAGCTTCCTTCAAAAGAGTAGGGGGATCTTACCGAAGAAAAAAAAAAGCCCTAAATTAGTCAAATTCTTTTGTGCATGGATGAACAACAGGAAAGCAAAGCCTTGGGGCCTCTGGGGAGGAACCCTGTCCCTGCAGACCTACTCTGATGTGCTCAGGAGATAAGGCTCCATAGTGACACTTAAGGAAAGGCCTGCTCACATTTGAATTTCTGCATTCCTCAAGAACAATTCATGGCAATCACTAACTTTGCAGAGGAGCTACATGAAAGCACTGGCCAATGAATGAGGGTCATCTGCTCTTTATCACAAGGGTAAACCTCATCCTGGCCAGTTTCTAACCTTTTAACCCTGTGAATTCTTAATTTGCACATGAATAATGGAATTCTTGCCAAGAGTGCAACCTTCAGCTTCCAGTTCCTAACTTTAGAAACCAAGACCTGATCTTCTTGTGTGTTCAAATCTTAAACTCTTGGACAGATTAAAGTTATTGGTTTCCAAATGCAACACTAAACTTTACAATTCTGAAGCAAAAGATAAGCTTACTGGCAAAAGCTCTGACCAGGCAGAGTAAAAGAACATCCTCGCACCCTGCTGCTACCAGAGACTAAAGACAGCATTTGCTTTTTTCCTCCGAAGAAAGAATGCCCATTTAATGCCTATTCTCCACCTGTTTAATATGTACGGTTCCTTCCATACCCTGACCACGAGGTAATTTGCTTTTGCAGCAACTGAGAACTGCCTCTGAACACATTCACAAGCCTAAAAAGTCCCCCACAAGACTTCAGATTTCATTCATTTAAGACCTCTGCAAAGTACAGCCAAGACACGACAGCCAGCAGAACCACTGTAAAAATGAGATATAAAATTAATTCTGCATGTGCATTCTGGACTTCAATGATACCAGTGGTAATTATACCAATTACTGCCTTATTTGTAGTTGACAGTAAAGTTATGACATTCTGAAATGGAGCAGACTGGAATATGACCAAAAGGAACGAACTGCTACATAGGTTAATTTCACGTTTGGTCACTTAGTTAACCACTTCATCTTTAAGTCGACAACACCCACTGGGATCATGATGGATCTGCTATCTCTTTACATTTTCTCCACCAGCCATAAGCATTCAAAGAAAAACAGGAAACCTTTTGACACAGTCTCAAAGGAAAGAAAAAAAACATGCTACAAGAGTATTACTGTGATACACTACTACATACAGTGCTCCATACTGCTCCAGAAGTTCTCTGATATCAACAGCACAGTGCTCAACCTACAACATCTCAGATTTAAAACGATGCTAATTTTTCATCAGTTTCACATACAGAATCCATCTATTGCTTTGCTTTATACTTATAAAATATGAGATTCCTGGCCTCTTAAGAACAGCTTTCTTCAGCCTTTTTATTAATGGTGCTGAGTCTCTGAAACCTAATGATGTGAATGTAAACATCAACAACATCAATACTTTATTTTTCACCATTTAATCAAAAGTATCCAAGGACCAGATTCTATTAATCCTATATGTGAATAAGATACCTTGATACAAAGTAATAAATAGTCAGTTTTTAAAAATTTACAGTTCACAGCCTCTTGCAGCATGAGAAAACCCATAACTTACTTGAAGCCACCTGCTTCCAGGCTGGTTTTCAACTGCCCAAAGCTCTGGCTCACTGAAGAAGGTATTTGACACCTTCCTGTGATACCTTACTGTTAGTTTTTGTAATCCGTTCAGAAGTACAGAAGAAAAAAATACAGATGTTAAGAAAAGCCTGAATGTTAACGTGAGTATCATGTACCAACTGTATTAACTAGATTCAGATTGAATTTGATAAACTTGTAATTTACAAGTAACGTCTAGTTTCCACAGAGGTATCAGTGCCACAGTTTAGTGCAACTTGCCACTAAGAACAGGGTTGAAGAGGTCAAAGGAAGCCTTTTCCTATTAGATTAAGTTCATCAGTTAAGTCCTATTAGTGAGGGAACATGAGAAGACTACGTAAACTGTGTACTCTCTGTTACACTTTCTTTGCAATGACTTCAGCCTACTGGCAAAGCTCTGCACTGTCATGAGAAAGGCATGGCATTCAGTTTGCAGCACATATCTCTTGCTCAATACATTAAAAGATGGTAGAAAAACAGAGGCCAACACACACTCAGGGTCAGACTGTTAGGGCTGTAAAAGCACTTACACGCAACTATTCCTCTTACCATTCATCCAATGTAAGGGCCTGGAGTGCCCTACAGTCATGACTCTTGCTTCCCTAATGACACCGTGTAACAGGCCCTTATCATTGGTCCCAGAGGACCCTGCAGTATCTCCACATGGGACAGTACCTGTGTCTGCTTGGCTGAACATAGGCATCATAGAATCACAGAATAATTAAAGTTGGAAAAGACCTCCAAGATCATCTAGTCCAACTGCCCACCTAACCAATAACATCTGCCAACCCATATCCTTAAGTACCATGTCTCCATGGTTCTTGAACACCTCCAGGGACGGTGACTCCACCTCCCTGGGCAGCCTGTGCCAATACCTGACCACTCTTTTGGAGGAGTTTTTCCTAATATCCAGCCTGAACCTCCTCTAGTGCAACTTGAGGCCATTCCCTCTCATCTTATCTATTGGAACAGCAAGGACTTGGTAATTCAGTCTTCATGGAGTCCTTGAAAATTGTTCCACTCCCTCCCATCTCAAAGACGGGCAACTCTATTACCATTCTGCTTTGGCCCCAAGATATCCTCAAGATTGCTCCACACATCAAGCTATTAGACCAGGAAAAGAAAAAAGATTAGATTTGTAGATAACCCTGGAAAAGCTTCACGAATGGCACTTGAGAAACAAGACCCAGAACTTTTCTTGCAGGGTGCCACATGCCAGCAAAGCTCTGCATTGCTGCTTGCACACACACAAGGCACCAAATCCACGAGGTCCCACGTGTGGCTGTGCCTCCCTGCCCACGCCAGGGACTGAACAGTGCCATGACAAGTTTTGATCATATTATTTATCATATTATTTACACATTTAAAAATAAACTTTCTGCAGGATTCGTCTTTTCAAGCACACAAACATCAAAGCAGTAAGTTGCTTTACACTGTTGAGGAGCTTTAGCCACAAACTCGGGAGCAGGTTAGCAAACAAGAGCTGGCACTTACTTGCTAGCGTAAGGTGACTTTTTTGACTGAGAATGGCTCCGTACTTGTTTAGAGCCAAGCACTGGTAAAATCCTTCATCAGACTGCTCTCCTTTCCTTCCTTCCACCTCACTGATGTACAAAGACCCATTGGATAAGGTGTAGATCCTTTCATTTTCAGACACTTTGCCTCCGTTTTTCAGCCACGTAATAGTTATAGGAGCTTCCCCACGGGCCTGGCAGTCTAACACCACCGCATCCTTCCTGGAGGCAGTCACATCTTGAGGCTCTCTCACAAAAAACAGCTCGCTAAAGCACCACACTCCTGAGGGAGAGAGAAAGACGTTGGCTGTAAGGACGGAAGCGCTGGTACCGAGTGCACTGGTGAGCTGGGAGCAGCACGCACAGCACGAGCTGCAACTTGCTATTAACAACTGCAAGGAGTTTGGGCCCCCGCAGCTGCACCCCAAAACCCTCGGGGAAATCAGTGCTATGGGCTTTGGGTCGTGTGAAGCCGTCGGGCTCTGAAATGCCTCGACACCCCAACGCTCCCACAGCCGCGCTCAGCGCTCACCACGCGGGATTCACCACACAGCCCCGCCGCGCCCTATCGCAGGGGCTGCCGCACAGGTGTCAGCTTCGTTTTGCCGGTACAGCTTCGGGCAGCGAGCTCGCTAATTTTACAAGCCTGTCAAATGAGCTGGAGCGGGGCGAGTCGTAAAAGGTTAATTTTACAAGAACTCCTTGGCGGAACCCTCTCGGGCAGATCGCCGGCCCCCCGAAGGCCTCCTGCCCGCGGCCCTTCACGCACCCCCGGTGCCTCGAGCGCGTGGCCGCTTACAGCCACCCGCCGCCGGCCCCGCGGCCCACGAGCGCCTCCTNAATTCTGTCAATCTGCCAAGGATACCAAAAGGACGTGTGGGGTTTGCACAAGATAAGTTCTGACCTAATGAAACGAGAACACAGAATGTAATCAATCAACATGAACAAGAATCTGATATGAAGACACTACCAAAAAAAAAATTAATTAAAAAAATCAGACATTACAGAGCTGCCACTGTTCACTGAATCTCCTTGAGTTTCTTATATTCAGGCATCAATACATAAAAGATGCACATCTTTACAAAATGTAAAGATTCAGTTTAACTGCCCCCTAGCTATCTATTAAAGAACACCAGATTACACTTCCGGTGCTTGTAGTTAACTTGTGTACCCCTTTTCAACCTGGTGATTTCAAAATCATATTCTGATACTAGTGATCTAGGCAAGTTTTACTGCTTTGCACTCAGTAAACCACTCAGCGTAGCCTGTAACTAGAGAGAAACTCTCTTCTCTAAAATACTGCATTAATCCTGTTTAAAGTCGTGATTCAGAAAGGCATGCCAATCTAGGGCAGAACGGTAAACATACACAGAATGGAATCTGCCACTCACTCTAACATCTACTTAAGCACAGGCTTGGCAAAGACAATTCCTGTCTGAATTCAGATTTGATGAACAGCAACATTTTGAGATAAAGCCCATCTTACCATCAGTCCCATTACATTGGCTACTATGAAAAAAAAAGTCTTCTGAAGACTCTATAGATGAGAAGACATATCCAAGACGCTCTTCTGTAATTACATTTGTGCTTTTTGCAACAGATTTCATTCCTAATTCAGAAACAACAAACATTTTATTTCTCACTGCCCAGGAGAATTTCAGTAGGGCTCTAAAAGCACTCATCACTCTCAAACTCAGTTCTTGTCAGACTGGAGACGTAATTCGCTCAGTAGTATTCTAGCACTGAAAAAAATGATAAAATACAAGTCAAAGTGCAACTGTAAAGTCCTGTGAGGAAAAGCTGTGATGATCATTACCATCTACAGAAGTGACTGCTATTTTTTATTCTTTTTTAATAGTGACTTAACTGAGCAGATGACTTACCTGTATTTTATTCTTCAGCAACATCTCTGAAACATAACCATACCTTAGCATCTCCTGAGCTATCCAAATGCAGGCCTTCCACACTTGCAGATTATTAATCATTTTTGGTACTCTTACCTCCACCACTCGCTCCCTGGATTTTCAATTTTCTGAGGTTTTTTTGGTTTTTATGTTGTCTGGTTTTTTGTGTGTTTGTTTTGTTTTTATTCTTTTTTTTATTTTATTTTACTTTATTTTTGTACAAAGCCAGTCCTGTGTTTATGTTATACAAGGTCAAATTACATGACTCAGTTGTTTCATGTACACACTCATTAGTTTAAACTGATGTCCAGATTCAGAGACAGGAAGAAATATCCCATGTGAAAACATTGAAGTTGTGTTTATTTTCTAATACTATTTCTCAAGATCACCTGACAAATTTTCATCAAAATTAACTCCCTACAATGACAGAGATTTGGGATATGAGTAGCACAGGTAGCATCCTTGTGCCCTCATGCTCTTTTCCTGTATTAACAATCTTAGTCAAGGACAGGTTTCCAGAAGGAGCAGAGCGCATCCTGTGTTCTGCACCACATCCTTATCTCTAAATTAGAGAGAGATGGATTTCAAGGCTATTCAAATACCTTTATTTGTATTATTTATTTATTTGTATATATTATATATTATTTATTTATATTCAGCAGGTAAGGAATTGGTTGGATGTTCGCAACCAGAGAGTTCTTGCCAATGGCTCTATGTCCAGGTGGGGGCCAGTTACAAGAGGTGTCCCCCCCGGGTCCGTACTGGGACTGGTGCTCTTCAGCATCTTTATCAGTGACACAGACAGTGAGATCAAGTGCACCCTCAGCAAGTTTACTGATGACACCAAGCTGAGTGGTGCAGTTGACACAATAGAAGGGAGGGATGCCATCCAGAGGGATCTGGACACTCTCGAAAAGTGGGCACAAGAGAACCTAATGAGGACTTGCACTTGGTCAAAGCAATACCAGATATGAATACAGACTGAGAGAACAGCTCAATGAGAGCAGCCCTGCGCAGAAGGACTTGGGGGTCCTGATGGATGAAAATCTGGATACGACCCAGCAGTGTGCGCTTGCAGCCTGGAAGGGCAACTGCATCCTGGGCTGCATCAAAAGACAACTGTCCAGCAGAGAGGGGGAGGTGATTGTCCCACACAACTCTGCACAGTAAGGATGCAGAGTTGCTGGAATGGGTCTAGAGGAGAGCCATGAAGATGATCAGAGGACTGGAGTACCTGTCCTGTGAAGAAAGGTTGAGGGAATGGGGTTTGTTTAGCTTGGAGAAGAGAAGGCTCTGGGGAGACCTCATTGTGGGAGCTTACAAGCAAGAGGGGGAAAGACTTTTTATATGGTCTGATAGGGACAGGACAAGGGGGGAATGGCTTTAAACTAAAAGAGGGGAGATTTAGGTTAGATGTTAGGAAGAAATTCTTTACTCAGAGGGTCCACGGCAGGTGGGTTAGAACTAGATGATCTCTAAGGTCCCCTTCATCCTAAGCCATTCCATGTTTCTGTTAAGCCCAGCATCCATTCCCATGACTCCTGTATACTCCACTTACTAAGGTTTCTACCTATTTTTTACTTCTATAATAAGCATTCTTGTTTGTTCTCAGTTTTGCTACCAACTTCTCAATCAGTATATCACTCATCCAGTTTATTTCATATTCCAGAAGTCTTTCCTCAAAATACTGTATGCGAGCAGAAACAACTCTGTAAGATCATTTTCAAACAATGTATAGGAACGTGTGTGTATTCCTACTAATTACTCAGAAGAGGAAACAAGTTTATATAACCGTAAATCCAAGAACTACGGCTCCCAAAGACTGAATTGTTCCACTCTTTGCCAAGTTTCTCCCTCCCCAGTACTTAAGTCACTCATCCCTTGTAGTCCTCCCAGAGATGGTAAAATATACCAGTGCTTTGTTACTTTTGCCTCAAATTAATGATTAAATACTAGCAACAGTTTTGGATATAAAGCTTTTTATCAGCACTCATAACTTTCATAACATGTTCATTCTCACTATTTCATTTCTTGTGTTGCATTCTAGTGTTCTGATATGATGGCTACAATGAAATGCCCGAGCCAGAAGTGAACGTAACTTCTTCAGCAGCTTAACTACTGAGAAATGTACTGAGCTTTCTTATCAGCCAAATTCTAACAGGAGTTTGAAAAGCTGTTTAGTGTAACAGTGACACAGACAAAGAAATTGCACCTTGTCATTTCAGGGGTTATGGTAACAAGAAGAATCTAAGTGAGCTTCCCAAGCACAGATCAGACCTATGTGCACCGGGGATCAGGTGGGAATGATACCTAGATGGCTCTTTCCCTGGACTGCAGATGCATTGATGTATCAGCAACCTCCTCTCAGAAGCCCAACAGAGACAAGCAATTGAGAAATGAATGTTTTGGAACAGGGCCTTGAGATGATGATTATATTATCCAGAAGTCAAACAATGTTTGACTGTTTTTTGTTGGTTTTTTTTTGCCTTTGCAAATGTTCACATCGATAGAATAGAGCAAAGATTTCCCTTCCCCAAGAAGACCAAATTCTATTTCGTTGAAAAAATTCACCAGAATTACTGTTAAGAGTTATGAAACATCAAGAAAATACAGATATATCTATCTGTCTGGTACTACTTATTTACTTTTTCCTGTAATGCATAAGGAAAGCCATCTCCCTCCAAATCTTTTTACATACAGAGAAAAGAATACAGAAGTGAAGGTTGTAACTTCATTACACAAACCACAGACAAACCAGTGGTTTCATAACCGTCTCCTTTCTATGTCTGCTGTATCTCCATCTGCAAAAAAGTAACAATTTTATCCACATTAAAAAAAAAGTTTTACTACAGATGTAGGAAGACTACCCAATGGATTTCTAACTGCCCAGCACAATTTACTTTGATTTTTTTCTCCTCTAATTCAATTGCTGAGACAATCAACTTAAAAATGTAGGCTGCTTAAAATGCTGCTGCTTAAAAGCTAAGTAGAGGTTGACCCTGGTAACTAATGTTGACCATACAACCCACACTTGCTCAACAAAATGTGGAGATTTGACATTGTTGATTACTTTTTCACTTAGGTGGTGATTACCAGTTATAAAGACTGGAAGTAATCAATCCCAATTTAACAGCTGGGCCTATTGATGAAACAGAAAAAAAACCACACAATGCAAAACTAAACAAAAGATAATGTTCACAATTTTGGTTGTAGGATGTAGAAAAATATGAAATTATGAGGAAAACACCCAAAAACAAAACACAAATTTGTCCAACAAGGGAAACGACCACATTTCTGTAGGAAAATGCTTAGTAACTTATAAATTCTTCCTCCAAGATTCTCTTTTGTCATTGTCTTAAGTTGTTCTGCACACCATCAATAGCCACAGCTGTTAAATTGTGAAGACGTGACAACAAGTCTCTAGGCAAACAACTGCTCAGAGTGAGATCCTTTTCTTGAGGATAATCAGAGCTGGCTGACAAAAGGGGGCCTTACTGAATGCCCTTTCAACAATTTCTACACCAAGAAATACAGAGAGAGAGGGAGGGGGAAGAAAGGGGTGTTAGGGAAGAGCACCACACTGCAAGAACAGAACAGCATCTTTTGCTGCAGTAGAAAAGAAAAAGTAGAAAAGAAATCTCAATACTTACTACAAGCATCGCACGTAGAACTNCTTGCTCAATACATTAAAAGATGGTAGAAAAACAGAGGCCAACACACACTCAGGGTCAGACTGTTAGGGCTGTAAAAGCACTTACACGCAACTATTCCTCTTACCATTCATCCAATGTAAGGGCCTGGAGTGCCCTACAGTCATGACTCTTGCTTCCCTAATGACACCGTGTAACAGGCCCTTATCATTGGTCCCAGAGGACCCTGCAGTATCTCCACATGGGACAGTACCTGTGTCTGCTTGGCTGAACATAGGCATCATAGAATCACAGAATAATTAAAGTTGGAAAAGACCTCCAAGATCATCTAGTCCAACTGCCCACCTAACCAATAACATCTGCCAACCCATATCCTTAAGTACCATGTCTCCATGGTTCTTGAACACCTCCAGGGACGGTGACTCCACCTCCCTGGGCAGCCTGTGCCAATACCTGACCACGCTTTTGGAGGAGTTTTTCCTAATATCCAGCCTGAACCTCCTCTAGTGCAACTTGAGGCCATTCCCTCTCATCTTATCTATTGGAACAGCAAGGACTTGGTAATTCAGTCTTCATGGAGGCCTTGAAAATTGTTCCACTCCCTCCCATCTCAAAGACGGGCAACTCTATTACCATTCTGCTTTGGCCCCAAGATATCCTCAAGATTGCTCCACACATCAAGCTATTAGACCAGGAAAAGAAAAAAGATTAGATTTGTAGATAACCCTGGAAAAGCTTCACGAATGGCACTTGAGAAACAAGACCCAGAACTTTTCTTGCAGGGTGCCACATGCCAGCAAAGCTCTGCATTGCTGCTTGCACACACACAAGGCACCAAATCCACGAGGTCCCACGTGTGGCTGTGCCTCCCTGCCCACGCCAGGGACTGAACAGTGCCATGACAAGTTTTGATCATATTATTTATCATATTATTTACACATTTAAAAATAAACTTTCTGCAGGATTCGTCTTTTCAAGCACACAAACATCAAAGCAGTAAGTTGCTTTACACTGTTGAGGAGCTTTAGCCACAAACTCGGGAGCAGGTTAGCAAACAAGAGCTGGCACTTACTTGCTAGCGTAAGGTGACTTTTTTGACTGAGAATGGCTCCGTACTTGTTTAGAGCCAAGCACTGGTAAAATCCTTCATCAGACTGCTCTCCTTTCCTTCCTTCCACCTCACTGATGTACAAAGACCCATTGGATAAGGTGTAGATCCTTTCATTTTCAGACACTTTGCCTCCGTTTTTCAGCCACGTAATAGTTATAGGAGCTTCCCCACGGGCCTGGCAGTCTAACACCACCGCATCCTTCCTGGAGGCAGTCACATCTTGAGGCTCTCTCACAAAAAACAGCTCGCTAAAGCACCACACTCCTGAGGGAGAGAGAAAGACGTTGGCTGTAAGGACGGAAGCGCTGGTACCGAGTGCACTGGTGAGCTGGGAGCAGCACGCACAGCACGAGCTGCAACTTGCTATTAACAACTGCAAGGAGTTTGGGCCCCCGCAGCTGCACCCCAAAACCCTCGGGGAAATCAGTGCTATGGGCTTTGGGTCGTGTGAAGCCGTCGGGCTCTGAAATGCCTCGACACCCCAACGCTCCCACAGCCGCGCTCAGCGCTCACCACGCGGGATTCACCACACAGCCCCGCCGCGCCCTATCGCAGGGGCTGCCGCACAGGTGTCAGCTTCGTTTTGCCGGTACAGCTTCGGGCAGCGAGCTCGCTAATTTTACAAGCCTGTCAAATGAGCTGGAGCGGGGCGAGTCGTAAAAGGTTAATTTTACAAGAACTCCTTGGCGGAACCCTCTCGGGCAGATCGCCGGCCCCCCGAAGGCCTCCTGCCCGCGGCCCTTCACGCACCCCCGGTGCCTCGAGCGCGTGGCCGCTTACAGCCACCCGCCGCCGGCCCCGCGGCCCACGAGCGCCTCCTGCCGGCGGGGCGCCGCCCGCCGCTCCGCACTGCACCGCCCGCCCCGTCGTGGCGCGGCGCGAACAAAGCGGGGCCGCGCTCGCGCTCTCCCTCGCGCTCCGTCTCTCTCCCGCTGCCGGTGCCGCGCGGGCGCTGATGTCGGATAAATAAAACCACGTGCGGCCGCGCGGAGCGGAGCGGACAATGGGGCGGCGGCGGGCGCGTGCGGACTCACCTGGCATCGGGAGGAGCAGCGCCCCGAGCAGCGCCCGGAGCAGCGCCATGCAGCGGGACGCGGCTGGCATGCCCCGCCGGCCGCCGCGAGAGAGCGGTCAGCGGCCGAGGGGAGGAGACAGGGGGCGGACGGAGCGGCCCCGGCGCGCCCGTCCCGGCCCTACTCTCCGCATCCCGTCTCCATTGGCCTTCGGGGAGGAGAGGGGCGAGGGGCAGGGCCGGGCGGCCGGGGGGAGGGCCGGGCTGGACGGGGCGGGCTGCGGCGGACAATGCCCCCGGGGCGGGGAAGGCTCTGCCGGGCGGGGGGCAGGAGCCGGCCCGCGCACGAGGGACGGTGGAAGGAGTGGGAGGGGGGGGAGCTGGCGCCATCTGGGCCGCTTCCAGCGACCCCCGCCCCGCCGGGCCCCGCGGGCGGCGCTCTGCTCGGGCCGCGTCGTGCGGTGATCCCCCCCAACCCACCCCACCCGGAGCCCTCCAAAGCCGGGCCGAGAGCGGAGGCCGTCGTCATTTGCAAGGGGGCCGGGCACGCGTGCGGTTCCGTGCCCGGCGGGCAGCGGCTCCTGCGGTGCCCGGTGCAGGTGCAGTGCCGCTCGGTTCGGCAGAGCAGGCACTCGGCCCGGGAGCCCCAGCCCGAGCTGATCGCAGCCACTCGACGGCTGTCATCGTTAAAGCTCTCAGCTTCACCCGTGATCTTACCCCACGCTGGCAGCTGATTTGGAAATGGGGACTCTAAGCTCTTTTTTGTCTGTTCAGAGTTATCGTTTCTAAAGTTACCCCGTAGGGAAGGCATCTTCTTACTCAGCAGATTTGCCCCCTGTTTGCATTCATTGTGAGAGCTGCTGACGGCAGGGACGGGCAGTTTGTACTGCTTTGTGTTCCTGCCAGCGCTGCAAAGCTCCCAGGAGCCGGCAGCCAAACCCTGTCCTGCTGCTGCATCATCACCGGGCCACGGCCTCAGCTCCTGACTCTGCTAAAAGCCGCCAACGGAACGGCAGGGCTGTACAAACACGGTGCAAGCCATACCTCACCTCCATCGCCTTTCTTACTCGTCACAAATACATGAGCAGACGGTTTCAGCTTCTCTGATTTTAGCATGAGTTTTCAGGAAAGGTAATTAGGAAAGACGGGTTTTGCATGCAAATCACAGCTACCCAAGAGGTGTCCAGGCAGTTTCACACTCACTTTGCACAGCAGAATGGCACATCCATCATTTTGGTGTAAATAGGAGCAGATACAGCATCAGGACCCACTTGGCCTGGTCCTTTTGAAACTTCCTGAGTGTTTTACTTTATCCAGTCACAAAAAAAGCATGAACTAGAAAAAAATAAAAATAATTTTTTAGAGCTCAAAAATAACCTAAATTGCTTATGAACAAAGTTCAGTGTTGCCTTTGGTGAGCTCACACCTGTCTGCAGCCCGTTCCATTACTTGTACTTCCTCCTACTCAACTTGAATTCAAGATTTGCTGGAAAACAAACACACTGATGGGGAAGTTTGAGGTCTGCAGGTCCACAGTTGCCCTCCTAGCATCTGTAGGGCACCCCATGACCCACTCTGCTGCTGCACCGCTGCCGTGCTCAGCACTGCACTGGGTTCAGGGAGAGCAAATATCACTGGGGTAAACAGGTAAAAAAGGGTTTAAGTTGTCATCACAGCAACAAAAATATTCAGTGTATTTTTATCTGTAATTTCCCCTTCTGACAATGTCTTAAATTAGGTATCTTTGAACTATGTGGGATTCACCTCACAATTTGAGGTGTTTCCTCAGAAGTTGATGAGCACTGTGCACAGCACGATGCCCCAGGAATGCACTGCACCTCACAGCACAGTTGGAGTGAGGAACTGTGCAGAACTACCGGGGTGTCAGATAGAACACTTCCAAACAACGTTAATAAAACATGAAAATGGAATTTAGTATTTTTGCAATTCTTCTCACACAATTTGAATAAATGATATTAAGAACAGTCCATAGCCGAGGCATTTAGGATTGCATAAAAGTAAACAAATAGATACGATCCATGTTTTTGAGACAGTCTGATGAAGGCCCAGAAGTACCACATGTTTATGCTGTGATACAAAAGTGCAGTCCTTTTCAGTGCGTAACTACCAAACATTTATCAGCAGGCTTCATTTTCCGTATGGATTTCCCATTACGGCAGATGTAATCTGAGACGTGGTTCTGATCTGTTCTGAGGTGATGTATTGCTTCCAGCCATCGCCCCTGCGCGTCCTTCCCGAGCAGCAGAGCAGTGCCCCCAGGCAGGGGGTCAAGGCCCCGTGGAAGACTTTTAGGCCGGGCCTGGGGGCACCGCTCACACCAGGGCTGAGTGGGACCCCCCAGCAGACACCTACCTGAAGGAAATACACAGAAACGGAGTGCCACGGGTGCTTAGCATTGTAGTTTGAGGCAAAAGAATCACTACAGCGCAGTACACCCTGCTCAGAGCACGGTCCCACTCTATTGGGGAGGGACACCTCGCCTCAGCCACTGGCCCTTGTCAGGGCAGGCAGTGGTTGCAGTGGGCAACAGAGCAAATATGCTTTCTGGAAGGGAGCGGAGGGAGAGCCTGTCCCCACTCATGGGTGGTTCGCATTCACTGCGCTGTCTGTGCTCGCTGCCGTGTCCTGCTGCTGCGCTGACACTGCTTTGCTGTCTCCCTGGACTGTGCTGTGCCAGCAGGAGGTTCTGGCTCATGAGATGAAATGCAGCATTTGCTTTAAGTGGATCAGCAAAGAATAGTGCGTCCCTTCAGAGCGCTCGTTGTGCCCGTATCTGGGCAGCTGCAAGCAACACCACTATTTCCATTTTCATATTTCTCTTGAGCAAGATAAATGCCATACTAGAATAAAGCAATGCTGTAACCAGATCAGCACAAACTCTCCCTCCCTCTCTCATTTGTCAGATGTTTTTATCTTAACACATTTTCCAGTAATTAATTGCCTTAGAGATGGTGCAGACTTGAGATAACATATCTAAATTCATATTTCGCCACTGGCTGATAAACCCACTGAGCCACAGTTGAAAGGCACTGCCAGCCATAACTTTGTCAAATCCACCACGTTAGTAAGTATGGAGCCAATAAACATAATTATCTCCTTGGCTAACAGCCTCGCAGAACTGTTATCTTGAGAAAGGCACAGTGACAGTCCGGAGGGTACAAGATAATGCCAGTCAACACAAACAAATCCATGCCTACTTTGCTCCAGGGCAGTAGTTTTTCTCCTCTCATCAATGCAGAATTTTTCACTTGTCTCGACCTTTATTTTTATTTCAAAGAAATTATGAAAAACTTTCCTAATTCTGTGGTTCTTTCCAGGTTCATATATGCTCTCCCTCTGATTTTTGTGTCTGTAAGTGAGATGCACACATCTTTCAAAGCAATAACACCTCGTAGTTATTCAGCAGTGACCTCCTCAATGCCTTCAGACCTGGGCCAGTAGTAAGAGTTCTCTTTAAAGTGCTCTCAGCAGCTGGAATAACAGCATGCAGCTCGTGGATTACCTGACTTACCTTACACTGCACTTCACCCTCAGCCTCAGCCCTGACGAGCACAGTTTATACATTTCCTGAAAAGAAAGATTTTAAAAACCAGACTGACATGAACTGATCCAGCTCAAGTCTTTGTTCCAGTGTTCTGTGCACGTGGCTGCTGAATGGGGTGAAGACTCAAAGTCCAGAATTTTTGTCACGTTAGGAGCCAGCAAGGAGAGACAGGGACTTTCTGACAGTCAATGACGTCCCATGACCATGATGCTTATAGGCTTTGTCTAAAATGCTGTCAGCATCTCTAGAATGAAAGCAAATAGGCAGAACTCTTCACTGAGGTAGCATGTAGCAGCCTCAGGGAAAGGAACTGAAAATTCACCTGGAAATGGGTTTTCCCTTGGTGAACTCCATATTTTCAAGATCACTGTAGCCACAACAAGGCACAGATCCAGGCTAAGGGTGGAGAATGTTGTTTCCTTCCAGGTTGGAGCAAGATTTTTTGTGGTTTTAAACCATTTACATTGCTTGCAGTTTGAACCATATAGAAGTTCACTATTACCATAGTCAGTTTTGCACTGAGCAGTTCAGCTCAGCTTTCATTTCAGTTCAGAAACCTGAGAAGAAGGAATAGCACAGTGTTGGCTGTATCATACTGGTGCTCTGGGAAAAGCCATCACAGCAGCACTGACAGTGTTTGGCCCGGACACAACACCCAAGCTGCAGCCCAAATCTCATTTTAAACCAACATACAAATACCCAAACCATCAAAATTCCTAGCCCCTCTGATCCCAGCCTGCATATTCTACCCTTCCCCACTGCCACATCCTGGCTTGCCCCATAACCAGAGGCACCCAGGACAGAGGATGGCACAGCCACTTTGGTACAGCTGCCACTATATGGGAACTGCAGACATCTCTCAGAGCAGCCTGAGAGCAGTGGTAATTGCCAGAGCCTTTTAACTGCAGGAGAATTACAGCAATTTGCACTGTCTCAGCTCTGCCTGCAGCTGGTCAAGCCCTCAAATCCAGCTGATGGCAGCCACATCTGCAGCGCTGCTGGTGCAGCATCGCTCCCTTCTGCTTAAAGAATCTCCTTTCTTCTTTACAGTTCTTGTTCTGAATGTTTTTGATCTGGTGTCACTAGAGGCAAGCTTGGCCACTTGCTTGTTGCTCATGCCAAACTCCTGATCCGATTACAACTGTATTCACAGATTTACAATATGTTAAGCCAGCTCCATTAAGACTCACCATACAAATGTTTGCTTTTGGCACATTTGGTCACTTAGTGGTTTCTTGCTTCATTCCAAACCTGCATACATTTACCATCTCAGCTGCCTTCTCAAAGGAGATTCACTCCTTCCTGGAGCAGATGGGCAAACACACCTTGGGCTGAGCCCTTGGGATGCTAATGAACTCTCTCTCCAGGGAGCCTTCCTGTACAGGAAAAGCACACCTAACTGACAAAGGGATTTTAACACAGATCTCGTATGGTTTTAAACCAACAAACACCAAAGTGGAAGAAATCCATTTATTTGCTACACTAGTCTTTTTTTTTCTTCCAGCCACCTTCTCCAATACCAATCTGCTGGCCCAGATCAAGGGTTCTGCCTTAGCCATGTTGCGTCATGGTGCCCTGGAGGCTGCTCTGGTCACACCAGAGCAAAGATGGGCCCTGCCATGAGTTTAGGGAGGAGAAGAGGACCTCTTCTTGATGCTTTTAACACACCACACAGCCACAGCTGCATAGACAGGGGATGCACCTGAGACAATACCTGATCCCAGGTGCACTCTTCCCCTTACACACAGTGCAGAGCTCTAACTGTGGGATTCAGGTGTACAACAGCCCCATGCTCCCTCTCCCCAGCTCTTGTGCCAGAGCCGATGTTGCTCTGCCTGCAGCGAGCTCCTCCAGACACCCAACCTACCAGAAAACTCTTCCTTTTTTCCCTGGTAGGACTTGTTTCCTCCTGGTTTCTCTCCCTTTCAGAGCATAAAATAAACACAGAATCAGTAAAGACTGCACCATGCTGCTGAAGGTACAGCAATAGCACAGGGCAGCAGCTATAGAGTCGGTGCACCGAAATACACAGAATAACTTCAATAATGGTTTATGCATACATGAACATTGCAGGGAAGAACAGGAACAGCCAGCAGGTGGAGAGCTGCCCCATATGCTGTATTTGTAATGTGTATATTTTTAATCGGCTCAGAACAGTTCCCTCCCTCAACAATTTCTCCAACAAATATAAAGTCAAAATCTTGAAAATACCGAAGTATTGTATGATGACGTTATCTTCTACAAATCAAAATGTTAATACACAGGGTCAACAACGTAAGTTTCAGACTGAGAATAAATGGGCAGAAAGAGAATATCTCCTAGGTTACCACTTTCTGTGTTTGAATCTACAAAGGAATCTCTCAAACCTTTGAGACAGAGGCAGCTTTTTGTCAGCGTCTTTTTCGCTTAGCATGACAACCCACTGTTCTGCAGCTATTTGTTTAGCAACAAGCATGAAATATGGTCTCTTTTCATCCCCATATAAGTTACCTTCACTCCACTGTTACAACAGGAAACATGCAAATCATTTGTCTTTTTTCCCTCTCTATGTTTGCAATCAGGAAACAATTACTGGAAATAAAATAAACAAAAAACAAAGCAAGTCAGAGGCCAACTATCAATCACTGTATATACCTCACTACAGCTACCTACTCATTTTTGCTGTGAAAGGCTGCAGCTCTTTTCTTTGTCCCTGCATTCTCAGCTGTCTTTCCTCTTATCTACAATTTATTCCGAGGAACTACTAAAAAGGATTGGAGGAGGCTTCCTGCTGCTCCTGTCCCACTCCATCTCCCGCAGACATAAGGGATTGCTGGTCAAGGAGAGGCCACTTGGCCCGCGCAGCCTGTGCCCCACCGGTTTATCTCCCTGCTGCCAGCGCAGCTCCCTCAGTGCACTGCCCTGTCACGGGAGAGTGATCGCCTCTCAGGAGTGTGAAGATAAACAGATTGGGAGCCTTCAAGGCATGTTCCCAGCACCTCCTCCCCCTCACGAGCAAGCAGGCTCATCCTGCAAGTGCCCCTGTCACAACGCTGCTCTGGGGATGGAGACTGAGATGTTTGAAGGGACACACGGAGCTGTGATTTGCAGAATGGCTTCATCAAGAATTCAGGCCGGGCAGCTAAAGGCAACACCTGGGTGCAAGGAGGGAGCAAGGGGGCTGGGCTGAGAGGAGCCAAAAGCTGGGCAGCACAGGGGGTTGTAATTTTGATGCTGAAATTACCACCTCCATCAGCTGCAGCCACGGGCATTTTACCTCAGCTGGGCTGCTGGAATCACTTGGGAGCACATGGGGCTTCCCATTGTTTGGGAAGAGCTTTCTGCCCAGCACTGCAAGAGAGCCAAGGGCAGCAGGCAGGGGCTGAGGCACTGGGCCCTGTGTGGCCCAGGGGACACAGAGCAGCCCACCCTATTGGCTTGGGGCTCTGCCTGGCCCTGCCAGTGGGTGTTGAAGGGCAGGAGCACGGCCACACAGGAGGTCTCTCCCACAAGAACAGCCACCAGCATCTGCCCCTGGGTTGGTGCAGTGCTGCACCTGCAAGGTGCTGTGCCTGCACTGGGGAGGCACAAGGGCTGCCGTGGCCAAGTGAGGAATCAGGTGTTGCAACTGGTCCTGATGGGAGCAACACAAGGCGGAAAACTAAACGTATTTTTCACTATAGTCAAGTCCCTGGTTCAGTTCAGCATATGGTCCAGAGAGCTGTGCCTGCCTAGCACAGAGACCAGGAGAACAGCCAGCAGTTAAGGCTGCTGGCACTAGAACCTGGTTTCAGCTATGCTGTTATCCAGTATACCCTGGGATTATGTTTGCTAGAGTCTAAATAACATTCCGCTGTCATTTATGTTCAGATACCTCTGGAAGGTCAAAGTAGTCAAATGTAGGCCCATGGCAGAACTTGCTGCATTGGGCAAATAACACACATACGACATACAGAATCACAGACTCACAGAATTGTAGGGGTTGGAAGGGATCTCTGGAGATCTCTTGTCCAAACCTCCAGCTGAAGCAGGTTCCCTATATAGGTTGCATAGGAAAGCATCCAGATGGGTTCTGAGTATCTCCAGAAAAGGAGACTCCACAACATCTCTGGGCAGCCTGTTCCAGTGCTCTGTCACCCTCACAGGAAAGAAGTTTTCCTTCATGTTCATATGGAACTTCCTGTGTTCCATTTCGTGGCTGTTGCCCCTTGTTCTATTGCTTGGCACTGTTGAAATAAGCCTGGCTTCATCCACTTGACTTCTGCCCACTAGATATTTATAAGCACTGATAAGATCCCCTCTCAGTCTTTTGTTCTCCAGGCTAAACAGTCCCAGGACTCTCAGCCTCTCCTCATAAGGGAAATGCTTCAGGACCCCTCATCATGCTTGTAGCCCTCCACTGCATTCTCTACAGCAGTTGCTTGTCTACACACCATATGCACAACTAAAAGTTGATCCTAAGTAACTGGGAAAAAAGCTGTCTGTGATGAGGAGTTTCCATTTAAGTGAGTGAGTGAAACTGGCCTAACGTGCTCAGCAGAGGACCAGGCCATGCAAGTGCCTGACTAGAAACCCCAGCCGGCACTGCAGCAGCATCCCATTCAGCAGAAGCTGTTGCAGCATCTGAAGCATGATTCTGTAGCCTAGCAAGAGATAAGAAAATCCTCAACAGACAGAGCATTCCAAATCCTCCCCTGCAGGAGGGTACAGAAATTCCTACCAGCTTCAGGAGAGGCAGAGATGGACAAATGCCCTACGCGAGGTGCCCCGAATGAGCAGCAGCACCCTCAGGGCAGGATGCCCCAAGGCACACACTGTAGTTCTCCCATCTCATCCCCTTCCTTCTGCAGCTGCTGCAGTCCCACATCGACCAATTGAGCTGTTCAGTTGTTACATTACATAGAACGTCATCAGGATTAATTTCTTCCTACAGGGAGAGATCAGCTGAGCCAGCCTGTTTACATCTGAGGAGTTAATGACATAACTAGACTAAAAAAAAAAAAAAAAAAAAAAGCATTTACATGACTGAAATGTTTGCTTTCCCAATTCCAGTGAAAAATTTCAAATTTCTCCTCCTTTTGTTTCACTTGAATAAGTTGTGGACACTTATATAAGTGAAAATTTGATTTTGCAAGTGCTTACAGTCTTGACAGACTTTGAATTCTCAGTGTGTAGAACAGTAAAAGTGAATTATTTTGAAAAAGAGAATTTTTATTTCCATGTTAATAGAGCTCAACTATTACTTTTGCTTTAGGTGAAGCAGCACCTCCATTTTTCTAATAGCTACTTTTAATTACACTAACAGAAGAGCAGCTGCTACATTCCTATTAAGGCTGTTGAATTATTTTTTACCAATCTGTGAAATAATTAATCAGCAAGAGATATATACGACTGCTTACCACTGTTCACACAAGAGGATGCTCATAATTATTGGTCTGAAATTCAGCATATGAATGAACAGTTTCCTGATGGGTTCTTTCTGGTCCAATTCTGTAAGTCGACATAGAAAGTAAGGCTCTCATTTAAAACTTTGCATTGTAGCAAGCAACAGTGCAGAAAGAACTAATTAGGAATGAAACTATTAAGGATGGGCAACTAATTGCTGGGCAGCAATTCATAAAATGGGAGAAGTCATAAATCTGTCAAACACTTCCCCTAACTAGATTTATTATATATCATAACCAGAAAATAATGTGCTATTGTTATTCAACATAAAGAAATTACATTTACAGAAAGTGCAGTTTTGGGCAGAGAGTCATTTCCAACTCCACAAAGCAGCCACCCAGAAACTCAATTACCCTGAGCAAGTGAAGAAAGCTGGTTTTCAGGACAAAGGGATGGCATGGCAAGGCGAGGGTAACCTCCATTAAAGTGGCATAGTTCGTCATATCTGACAACCCACTGAAGAAATTTATCACTAGTTAAGGGCCTGACCCTGCATTCCTTAAGCAGACAAAAATCCCTTTGAAGTCAGTGAAGCGTCCTGCTCAGATAACTATATCAGGATTTGGTAATTAATGAAAACTTTTAATTTCTTAAGTAGATTATAAAAGCCTTTCCCTAAAAAAAAAAAAAAAGAAAAAAAGAAAAAAAGAAAAAAAACCCCAACCAACAAGAAAACCACCTATTACATGTTATTCATGGCAACTCCTAAGCACATTGGGTTTGTCTCCAGCATCTGCTGGAGCACAGGAGCTGTTCCTTACTAACTAGGAATTACCAAAAGTCAGAACCACACTGTTTTCTAATTTGCATTGATCTGCCGTAAGTGTTCTTCTCTAGCCGGTGTCTAGCTGAAGGTTTTGACAGCTTTGCATTCAAAAGGTCAGTAACCATTCCTCAGGGCAATTTGATTTAAACCTTTAGCATTTTACATGCTCCCAAGCAGCAGTGTGTAGTAGGACATGTGTGTTCGCAGCCCTCAAAAGAAAATCCAAGTCAGAAATATTTCAACTTGTAGAAAATATCAGAAAAGCTATCAGACACATTTTTCATTAGATTTAACTTCCACTCAAAAGGGCTTAAGAAACACAAATTGCAATGCATGTTTTCAGTCTGCGGCATATTTCAGCTGGAAGTTCTACGCTGTCACATCCAGGAAGGCTGCCTTATCTGTCTTTCCTCAAGAGGCGTGCTCACTTAATGTTTGTTCAGGTTTTTCAAGCCATCCCCCTCCCCCTGAAATCCCAAGCCTCTCTCTGGGATGAA
This sequence comes from Pavo muticus, assembly GCA_016647715.1. Taxonomy (NCBI): domain Eukaryota; kingdom Metazoa; phylum Chordata; class Aves; order Galliformes; family Phasianidae; genus Pavo; species Pavo muticus. The sequence goes on along the minus strand of JACDJE010000001.1, from coordinate 920,494 downwards.
AACCCGAAACCCACAATGCAGAATTTGTTTGAAGTCTCATTAAGCAAGAAACCTCAAATTAAGGACAGCTCAGCGAAACAAAACATTTTTCTACAGAGTCACGAGGATGTAAAACAAGTATTACATACAAGTTCTCCCTCATTATCCCCTTTGCGAGCTGTTTGTATTCTGATTAGCGTGCTAATGACACACGTTTCACACAGAAAAAGCAGTTAAGTCTCTACTTCAAAGAAAAATGACTCAGTGTAAGAGTACCGAAACTAGGCTTGCTTCTCACATGCTGATTTTGTGAGCCATGTAGTGCAATGCAGCAGCTAGTTAAATGCTTAATCTTCCTTTACAACAACAAAGACGGTAGGTGTTGTTTGCCTTTTGAACGTACAGACGTTTTTGTTGCTGGCGGTGGTCTTACTGCGGATAATATGCGAGCTGCTCTCGGTTCACATCATAAGAACGGACTGCTGATTCCTTTAAACAAATGGTTCATTAAAAAGGAGAGATATGAAAATAAACTGCCCCCTCCCAACAGAATCTCATACAAAGAAAATCATTCGATAATGATTTATGATCTACGTGAAGAATCCAAGCACCACAACAAACTAATTAACAAGAAACAGAAAGGAAAACACAAATAAACAGACATTCTCAGCAATGACAGACAAAAGAGGTGAGTCTTCTGTTTTAACAATCTATGCTATTTTTGACCACACAAGGAACGAGTAAAATGAAAACAGTACTTAAAAGCAGACATCTTCGGTTCTAAATATTTCATGTGTGTTTTAGTATGTTCTCATTGTAGTGATGTAATTTCCACTCTGGGGACTTGGTAAGAGTATCATGTATTTGCTAAGTAACGTTTAAGTCACACTGAAAAAAAGAACAAAAGGAAAAAGGAAATTGTGCAGATCCAGGTCATGTTTCATTTTGAAGGTGTGCCAGAGAGTCTGTGGATTTCAATAGGAAACGCACCGATTTTTGTGAACACAGTCAATTATTGAAACAGCATCTAAACTATGGCATGGATTTGCAGAAAAATCAAACTTTAAAGCAGTAGGTAGTTTGCAAAGTATGTTTATGTATGAAACAATGAGGTTTGAGAAGGAAAAAAAACAGGATAAGGAAGGAAAAAATATTATACTCAACCCTGTATCTAGGAAAATAGTTTACTATGTTACAGGCGTGACTTACTGATAGTATTAAAGATCCTTTATGTCATGTCTCCTTCAAGCAGCACTAGTGAAGCCTCAGAAATTACTGTTTAACTCCCTAACAACCCACAGCTGTGCCTCACAATGCAGGAAGAATGCTGAGGAATCAGCTATGCCACTTTATGAAAAAGGAATGATTCGAGACAACTAAAATCCAGTCTGAAAAACTGGAAGCTGAGAGAAGTTAATTCTGAATGGAAAAAAAGACACAGGTCCCTCTCCAAATTCTAAGTTGCTGTTGGATGTTTCTTATTCATAGCTAAGGTCTCATTTCTGTAACACAACACCACAAAGCATTTACACGTGACAGTCCTTAGAGTAAATGGGAAATTGTAGAGAAAGACAATTTTAGAGAAGGACCAAAATACTGAAATTATTGACACACGCTGACAATCTAAGAAAGCCTCGCTCACAGTGCTCTAAGCAGACTTTGCATTAGAACCGGCTCAAGCACACTTTACCTGATTTAGACTACCTAAACGGAGGTAATGACAGGAGTCATGTTGCACGCCGCATGCCCGCGCGCAGCCTGGAGGCGGCAGGCGCCATCTCGTGACCCCGCGCAGCACCGCTCGGGTTTCTCAGCACCTTCAGCTCGTAGGGCGCAGAGTTCCAGGCCCCACAGTAACCCAGCAAATCCGCGGGCTCTTCGCATTGCAGAAAACCAAAGTCAAACAGATGAGATAACAACTGCTGAGGAAGGCACCAGCCAGGGGCCACAGCCTCATCAATAGAGAGGAGGTTACATACAGGCCAGTATGTATTTTTCAGGTTCTATTAAAATCAGTTTGAATCAGTAATTGCTTGCAGAGGCCATGATCAATGGCAATGAACTCTTATGCTTACAGCTCTCAGCCTTGAAGCAGCAGAGAAAACAAATACTAAAAACATGTATTAGTTTTCAGTTCAATGTTTAAAGCAAAGTGAAACTATTTCTGTTACAGCCATCCTCTCTCTCCCCTGCTTTCCGGTCCAGCCTCCACTCTACAGTTGGCATCTTGTTCAAATCTATGCGTTTTACTGATCAGTACATTTATCACATGCCTACCTGGGAATTTTTTCCTGATGTACTGCCACCTGGCGCTGCTGGGTGTCAAAAGTAATGAAATTGTTACAGAGGTGAACTGCTTCCTTGTGTATTTATCAAGTGTGATCTGTAGAACTATGGTAAGGGGTCAGCAGCTGGCCCACAGAACCACACTAGTAACAGTGTTTCTCGTGAAATACTTTTCTAAACGATCTCAGTGGGATCTTTGGAGTTAACCCCTTCCTCCCAGTCTGAGTGCATTTCTGGAAACAGAGAGGAGGGAAAATACAAGGAAAAAGTGACATGCAGCAGATCCAGGAGCACCAACCTTGTTGGCCAGTCCGGCACTGGTTCAGTTGTTTCTCATTTCCTTCTGAAACCTCCAAGATCTCTTGTGGTGGCTTTCTGGCATTGGTCAGAGAACTTAAAGTCTCCTGTAATAACCATGGTTTGCAACCTTGGAGTTCCTTGAGATGCTTCAAGACAACTCTACCCACTTCTTCATGACAACTGGGTAACCTAATCCAACTCCTCAGCAGGATACTTACCTGTTGTGGTGTCTCTTTTGTCCTACATCACAAGGCTCTGTATCAGCCTGCTGACCCCCTTCCAAAGGGCTCCCTGCATCCAAGCAGCTGCAGCCACATGTACCATCCCATCACACCTTCATTGTATTTTGTGTCTGCACACAGAGTTCTCGCTCTTCCTGGTCTTTTCCTGGCTGTGAACTTGTGTTCAGGCACTTGAGGTGAACCCTCTTTAGCCTTTGGTGGCTTCCACAAGGGCCACCTCCTGTCAGCCTACCCCAGTACTTAGCACCAACGACCCGTGTTCTCACACTCAATGATGGTCTGTTATTGCCATCCCTCAACAAACCTAGCTTAAAGCTCTGGCTTTAAACTGGCTCTGAGCCCTTCCCTAATGTACCTTTTTTCCTTTCTTTGTCTCCAACAGCATCAAAACAATTCTGAAATTTTATACCTAAGGCTAGTGAAGAAGCCTTACTTCTGCTGCCTGAGGTCACAAGCTTTGTCCACACTGGGAATCTCCATTCAGCAGCTGCCCATCTATGATCCTCAGCTTCCCCTTCTTGTGATCACTCTGTGGTTTGATCACTTGCCTCCACCACAAGGTCTCCACAAAAACCCTGGTTATGTTCTGCTGTTCATCTTCCCTGATGCTCCAAGTCTGCTCCGTTGTCCACTGGCTCCTGAACTGGGCAACACAGTGCCATGCATGTAGCACAGCTCCTACAGGTAAGGCTAACGAGTCCTCAGCTCCTAGGAAAGGCACCAGGCACTCTCCAGCAGCAGCATCCTTCCCCACAAGCCCCCTCCCATGCACCAGGGTGTTTCCCAGAGCTGGCACTGGGGACCAAGCCCTGTAGTACATCCCCACCACTGCTAGACACTCCATGCTGTCTGGGAACAGAATTTCAGGGCTCTTTTCTTTCCCCTGCTGCACTCACCAACTGATGTCTGTCAGCTGTATGCCTGTGACCAGCTAAGAAGGGTGCTCCCACAGGTTGAACTGAGCTTGACAGTCAGCTGGAGTTTCTGTGGGGCCTTTGCCTCTCTGCTGTGTAGTGTTTCTGGGTTGACAACACAATGAAGGTTTGCAGTTATCCACAGTTACCCTTTTATGAAAATATTTTTTAAAGGCAGCATGTCTGCCAAACACTATTTCTGCACTTAAACAGCTACATATATATTCAGTAATGTATTATGGTGGAACTATTGTGTACTTAACAGTACTAAACGCAACGAATTCTTACTATTTCAAGATTACCAACTTGCACTTCAAATAACTGAGTCACAACTTATCAGAATAAACTTTTATTTACTGCTTTCAGGATCCTTATTTTATACTTTAAAGTATGCAACAAATACTGCTACATTCAAATCTATACAGATTTACTGATATATCATTCGTGTTTTACAAAACTGCATATAGATTTGGGAAATCTGTATAAATTACCTTTATTTACATGAAGTATTCTCAGCCCTAGCAACCTAGTCAAAGAATAAAACAAACTGGGATTTTAAATATCCCTTAAGACCCATTACAAGTTACATAATTTACATATCTTCATAGAGAGATGTGCTACAATACCTTCTTGCATATTTCTGAAGACCGACTAAACAGAAACTTGCTAGCCAAAGCTAGATGCTGTCATTTCCTCTGATCATATTGGTAACAAAAAGTTCAAATTACAGCAAGCTGGGTATATCAATCCATTGTTTTTTCTTTTATCATCAAGATGACTAATCATTTTAACCAGCACTTGCTCAAAAAAAAAAACAAACACAAAAAAGCGTTAATATTAATACAAAACAATACCCACATTTACAAAAGAAATCAAACTAATATTTATATGACAGGTTGATCTACAATAAATTGCACATTGTTGGTTATGACTTTGGTTATACTGTATTAACAAATTTGGTTTCTAGACTAATAGTGGAGAAAAAATATAAAAATGCAGCTATAGAAATTAGCATAACCTGTAAACATATCAAAGAACCAAATTCTGCCCCTGGTTACATGTGCAAAACTCCCATACGTTTCTGAGAAGTTTGCACACATCAGACTGCTGAACTTGGCCCAGAAAACCCTGTAAACATGTTCTTTATTGTTATTTAGTGCAATACTGCAAGAATGGATAATAAAGGCCTCTAACTACCAGTAACTAATACTCTGTGATACTCATACAAATTTTGCTTTAAGATTAATTTGTTGCAAAAAGGCTGAATTGAAAACATTACCCATTGTTGAACTACAAATTTATCAAAAAAAGTGAACACTCAATAAACCAATAACAGTATACAAATTCTGACAAAAAAAAGATATAATTTCTCATTACTATTCAGAATTATGCTGCTCGTGTCTTATAAAAAGTCCCGATTTTGTTACACTGTCTTAACAAAAGCAAGTTAGAAACAGAAATTATAAAATAAAAAAACCTGTAAGCAAGTCAACGTTCTGCAAACTGATAGCTGATAATGCCAACAAATGTTCTGCAATGTTTTACCTAATATGCTGAATTATAAGGTGCTTTGGGCAGGTCTGTAGCAAATAGCCTGAAGCAGCACAGATGATATTGCATTACATGAAGTACGTATTTTTAACTCACTAACAATTTCAGTCATTTCTCTCAAAGCAGCAATTCAAATTTACATCCTCTGCAAAGATTTCTTCACAGTTTTACTTCAGTAGTTTACTGCAGGACAGTCTGTCAAATACTGTAAGAAGAAGCAACTGCTTAAAAACATTTGAGCTTTTGACTTACTTGGCACTGGCCCATCCAATGTATATACTGTAGTAATTATCAAAGTATACAAAACTGTGGAAATGGCAAAATACGTTTTCAAAAGTTAGTGAATTTTTAATACTTATTTTACAAGCGATACTACGAAGATTGAATACTCATGTGACTAAGTAAAATGGTAGTCCCTGGAAAATTCTAATCTGTAAACCCTTGAAACGAAGTTGCAGCACTGGACCGCTACAATTTATGTCTGTGGCTTAATCAACCCCATCAAAGCCCTGAGTATTTTCAATCGCTAGAAGAAGTTTATCCCATAAATCTTCAAATGAATCATACGGGGGCAAATCCAAGCGATTAAAGCTGAAAAACAGATGAAAATTCTTAAGTATTTCATCATTAACTCAAGGATATCGTTTACCTAAATTAAATACTCACCAGGTATGAGCTCTCGGCAGTTTTTCAGGGGTACCCCACTGTTCAACTGTAAACAACTGTGGTCCATTTGAACCTGTAGGGAAGAGTACTTCAGTTCTCACCTGATCATATGATTCTTTTCATTATCATTACACATTATGAAATACATTGCTCTTTTGTCATCCAATTCTGACTTCAGAAGGAGCCTTTTGCATGAATCAAATACAGTATGTGCAATAATAGTCAATAATTTGAATTTACTTAAAAGATTTCTTGGTACATCTTAATTTCAAGAGACTTCTACACCTTAGAGTCAGAAGTCTAAGACCTAAACACGTATGCATGGCAACTGGCACTGAACACTTCATGAGAAGACAGTTTTAGCTGCATATGTTTTTTTGTGTAAAAATTTAGACATATTTATCACAATGTGCCAAGTTACAAAACCTAGCAGAAATTATTCAATGTGTACCTTTACCTAGGCAACAGCAGAGCAGAGTAACTGAAAACTTTTTGAAATACAGCAACCATATGTGTAACTCCAGAGACTCAGCGACCTTGTCTAATGAACACATGCACCTGAGAGAACTTTTGGTTAGCAACTGCAGCTCCAGCTACACCTGAGTCTTCAGCAGCTGTTTTTCAGTATGACATATCCGAAAGTTTTTTAAATCTAATCAGCTCTTCCCATGTGGATGGGAAAGGCCTTTTGTAACCATTCTCTTAAGCTGTAGAAAGCATTTGTCTGCAAGTCAAAAAGACAGTGTAGTACAGAATCACTATTTTGTCAGAGAACAGGAGATGACCTATGATGGTGGGTGCCCTCTCAGTTCTACAAGGAGACCACCAATACAACTAGGAAGCTCCCAAGATGGAGTGGCTCTCTGCCTCTAAACTGGAAAAGGCAAACACGTTCCAGACTAAAGATGAGTAGCAGTAATGCTAATATATTGATCCATGAATACAGCTAATATGGCTTAAGGTACTCTACACAATACGTATGAAATTCTTTTGGTTTTAAAACTCAATATGAAAAAAAGAGGTGACTATGACTCCTCTAAAATGGGTTTTTTGGTTTGTTGTTTTTTATTATACAAGTTACACTTGTCAATAAAAAATATTTCATTTGTGGTTTTATGAAGGCATGAAAAAAGTATATGCATAGTCACATTAAAAAGAAAGAATAATATAATATGTAATAAAATGAATAGCACACCACCAACAAATATGATTAATGAACACAAAGTTGTAGAAGTGGATATGGAAGAAGATAGCCAAGATACATGAAAAACACAAAGCAACAAAATACACAATAAATGATACATCCCCAAATTAAAAAAAAACAAGTGGAGAAAATCCTCCCACAACTGCTCACATACACAGAAAGGCAGGAAATACCAACCAGTGCACAGTAACTATACTCTGTATATATACAGTGAATGAATTTGACAGATGAGAGTAGACACTGAGCACACAGCCCTAAAATATTATCAGTAAGACTGATATAGCAGTAGCTGTGGGAACACCTCCAGCTCCATGTTTGTTCAGCATGGGAGGTTGGCTAGAGAAGGCAACTAGAAAGAATGCCTGGAAGAAGGATGAAGCAGAGAAGTAGTTCTACAATTGACAATGCTTTCTACCATGTGACACAAAGATGAAACTCCCTTTTCATAGCCAGGTGTGAATAAGCCTGTATTTTAGCCACTCAACTACCGAACTAAAGGCTTACAAGACAGGGCTAGGGGGAAGACAAGAAATAGAAGAAATCGCATCTGTTTTGTGCGTCTGTTCTCAAACTTTGGTCGATTCTCACTGCGTTTTTTAATGAGCAGAAATTCCCGGCGTGGCCACAAGAGGGAGATGTGCCACTAGGAAGCGAGCCCCAAGAACGAAAGCAGCCCAGGCACGGGGCACGGCAAGCACCGAGCGCTGGGGAACCACCGACAGTCCTTCAAATTACAAGCAGGTACGAGTGTGACTGGGACCGTTACCGGGATTTCGCGAGGGTGGCATGCCGGCCACAGCGAAGAAGAAACGACCGTAAAAGAAAGAACCAAAGCACTGTGCTCACTGAATTTTTCATTAAGATTAAATAGAAGTACCGAAACTGTAACTTGGCCAGAAGACTGCCCCAGGATACAAATCCCTGAGCAAAAAGGGGCTAAGAGATTTAACAGTTTCTTTCCTTCTATCATTCCTTACAGGTTTTTATTTATTTGTCTACAAATGCTTCCAGAGGGAATAGAATTCCTATCAAGTTCCACGTGCTGCAGCTCCAAAGCAGTGCCCATGCATCAGGCATGAGAGCAGACACCTGGCTCAGCTCAGTTGCACACACCATCCTTCTCGTTGGTACTCACAACCCCTTCAGTGATGGAATGGAAAAAAAAATAAAGTATTCACAATGAAATTGAAGAGAGGGGAAAACCAGGACTCGTAGTGGTTGGTATTTGTTCATAATCCTTCCTATTGTTTTATATACAAATCACTGTCTTGTTTGCAAAGAAGGAAATGTTTATTTAAATACACAAGTTAGACTGCTCAGTCACTTGCATTTGCAATTCAGCCTTAATGAAGTAGTCTAGTAGAAAACTCAGCAGCTGATGGCAGCTGAAAACAGATTTCTCACAAGCATCCCTACCCTTTGTGGGTTGTCCTATCTGCTTGCCCACAGACTTTCCGCAGCGGGCCATCTCATTTTAGCACTGCAGTCTGCTTCCCACTGCCATCTGCTTGCTTCAGTCTCCCTACTGTGGGTTCGCTACTTCTGTCTTGGCTCATGCTTAACTCACGTCATTTCAGTGGTCCACTTCAGAGTATATCCTTACAAGCAATTCTATCTGTGTAGGTGTTGCTTGGGGGCAGATGAAAGCAGTTACGGAACTCATGAGAATCTGAAGTTAACTACTGATGCAAGCATGTCTTTGTAATAGTATCTTATGTAACAGAATTTTCTTCAAGCTCACCAAGGTGTTAAACAGAGATCTTTGTAGCTCTTCAGAACTCATTTTAAAACAGAAATGAAAAAAAAGAAAAGGTATGTTTTAAGTCAAACATCATTAAAATAGCCATACCATGTTCTCAGTTAATTGTGAATACAATCTTACGTACTCACCATAAAGCTCAGCAAACCCATTCATAGGTACACGTGATGTGCCAGTAACAAACTGTAGTAATCTTATTCTCTTTTCAGAGTCCATCATTAAGACTGCCTGTGTATGATAATAATTACAATTAAAGACTTAGCTGAAAGGTTTTTAATTAAGGTTTTAAGCTAGTAGCTTTATGCAACATACTTTCCACCCCTACTGTCTTTGAAGTTTCCTGATGTTATCAACTAACAGCCAAATTCCACTATTCTATTAAATGGAAGATTTTAACCTCTTCAGTGTAACTATGCCACAGAAAGCTACACAATAATATTTAACCCCAAACAGGTTTGTTTGTTTGTTTTAAAGGCAAGTTATCAGCAGTCTGTTACATTCCTACCATGCATCTCATTCACTTTTCTTATTGTCTTTCTCAGGATTCTCAGTGTACAAATATTTACTCAACTACTGATGAATCAACTACATGCTGACCTAGCACAGTGAAAGGGAGCATCTTTTGAACAGGTTTCCTTAAGTAAAATAAATCAAAATAAAAATCTTGTAATACCTTCCAAAACCACTGTATTACTTGATGATTTACACTGTAGCCATTTTTGTATTTTGTATGTAGTTTCCAATCAGCTACATCCACGTCTCCCAGTCCACACATCAGTAACTACGTAAATGAGAAAAACAAGCAAAGTTTAAGTCTGTAACATTATGTTTCATTATAATTTGTTTTCTTTTCTACGATATGCTTACCTCCAGCTCATTCTCATCAAAAATTTTAATCAGATCCTGAGGTATTAGTTCAAAAAAGCCCTAAAAATGTAACAGAAGTTATGAAAATCAAGTCAATATTATTTATGCATCTTTGTTTACAAACAATGATATTTATATGTTATAGAAAACAGCCTAAGCAACATATCAAATACAGGTGTTTGAAATTCAGCCATTCACTGTCTGGTTACAGGACCTTTAATTCTGACTTATTTCATGTTTCTTTACCATGCTGTACCAAATTATCAACTCTGATCATCATATATGTAATATCACTTACACAAATAAGGGTAAACTAGCTAGTTTCATTTAATTCTTTTAGTCTGATTCCATTTTCATTTATGCAGAATTCATTTAGCTTTAGCTAAAGCTGTCAGCCAGGATTGAGAAATATGCAAATTTTCCAATATGAATTCACCACCTCAGTAAAAATTTACCAAAACAATTTAAGACAGAGAAAATTCAAAGCTGCCACTGCCTTTTTTATACTTGTAACAATACTACCACAGGTCTTTAGGATGTCACATTCCAAAAAACCTGTCTTAAGATTGGATGCAACAAATTCTATGAATCTTTTGTATTTAAAATTATACCTCTTTAAAGGCTGCCATTTGTTTCTGTACTCTGCTCACAAATCTCCACTGAATTACAAGACTGTGGAAAAAAAGTGAATATTTAAATTAAAAACAATTTATACACAGTAACTTTTGTTAATACAGCCAACACACTGGCTTGATCACTAGAGAGGCTGTCCAGAGAGATACCTTGCACAGCGACCACTACTTACTGAATGTAGTCTCTCTTGTTCTTGTTGGTGACAACTATTTCTGATCCACCACTTTTCAGTTCGTGTTGATGAGTCTAGATGAGGTACATAGAATAGGTCTTACATAAGATAAAGACAACAACTCATGTGTTAATATTAGGTAATTTAGCTAAATCTTGAAGAACGTAGAATTTGAAAATTATGAGAAATAGTACAAGTTTCAGAGGTCGTAGAATAAATAGTTTTTTTTTTCTAATACATTATTGAGAGATGCCAGACGACAGCATGTCAGTCTCAATTTCTTATTATTTGGCTACAATAAATGCCTTAAACTTGCATACAGGTTCTCAGCAGTACTGGCTTCACTAACTGCACGTTCAGTGAACAAGTCTGATTTGCACATATCAAGGAAAAACACTTACAGAACAATTTCAGCAATGACCTCCTGTAAGTATGTGAATCTACACATATATCAGTACCTTAATGATTTGTACCAGCGGAACCTCAGTAGACAAACGTCAAATTTTCTATTTATTACAGATGCACTATTTCACAATCTTACGTGGAATCAATTTAGCTACACAAGACCTCAAAGGCTATTTGGCCTATTTAGATCTTCCTGGCACCTGTAATTTAAAAAAGCCTTGGTATTTCTATGTGATCTATCTTGGACAACTTTCTATACTAAACCAAACTGGTTTATTCCATAGTTGTCTTGAACAGCTTAAAGAAAAACAAAACAGAGAACCCTATTATTACCTCTGAGAGAAATCTATGATTCCAACCATTTCCCTACGAGCACATCTTTCCCAGCAAATCAGATAAAATCAGTTTCCCCTCGATCAAGTAATGGGTCCATCAATATTTTAGTTTTAGCTGCATTTACAGCAACAGCCAATTTCAATGTGAGTGCTAAGAAAAAAGCATAAGATATTGTTTCTAAGGCTGTGCTCATTTCCAAGTCCTTTATCATATCACATCCTGACTAACAAAGGATGGAATGAGCATGTGCCAGCTAAAGGAATTAAGTTGAATAAACAAACCAACATGACTGAACGATGGATTTTTTTTTGCTTTGTTATCTTAATACCAGACAGATAAAATCAACTATTCTCATAGGTCAAATGTTTTGTTTCATGTTTTGCCTTCTCTACTTTACATATGCATGCTAACCTGTCCAAAAAGTTCTTCATCAACTATAAATCTGAGGTCCAGTTCCGCTGGATCATTTTCAAGAATCCATCTCAGAGAATTATAATATTCACTATCCTAAAAGAGAGAATTACAAGTTTAATGAATGAATACAAGAGACTTACTTAAGTAGACACAGCAACTATCAGTGTTTCTTAAGCAAATACAACTGAATAAAAAAACTCCTGGTCTTTTGCAGACTGAGTGCAGTACTGATTTCATTGTATTTGCCCAAAGACAACAACAAATACTTCACTCAGTACTGGAGACAGAAGATTTATGTTTCAAGGACCTTGAAAAGCAGATATATTGGAAAGCACATAGCAATGAAGCCTTAGCAGAGAAGTGTAGAGCTTAAAAAAAAAAAAACAACATGCAAGAATGTGGTTTTAAGTATATATATATATATATATATACACACACACACACTTAATTAAAAGTAATTAACTATATTTAAGTTTTTATTTCCATTTCATATGTGATATATTGTCCAAGCATGAACTATAGATCAGATTTTCTCCTGTTTTTTCCATTTACTGTCATCAATATTCTCACGAGGACATGAGAAACTGGAACACAACACTCCCTTTCCAGGTAGTGACAGCTGGTCTCTTTCTACAGAAGCTCCTGTTTACACCATCACAGCTGACCAGGACAATGATGACTAACCTTTCAGTTCTTGGTGGCACATTTAGTTTTAAAAGAACTGTGGCAGTCTAATTACTCTGGTGCAAAAACATCATGCTGGAATGAATGGTTTGCCAACATCAGATTTACAAACTAATGTAATGCCTAGCTGGTACCTGGATATCTGTTTCTCTCAAGGCATCATATCTGAACTCCCATCTTCAGTCCTAAAGCTTTGATGGACACATTCCTGCTACAGTAAAGCTTGTTAAAGCAGAATGACCACATACAAAGACCCTTCAAACAGGATGCATGAGCTAGTAATTCACAAAAAGGCTGCTCTAATTTAAGTGCATGGGGAATGCTGTCAGTTTGAAAATGATTGTATTTAATCATTAATATCTCAAGTTCAAGAATCAATGAGAAATATATTTAGTTTGTTATTAAATTGCTTTCCTTAAGAGCACAGTTACTGTAAGCATCAGGAACGAAGAATGGGATAAATAAATCCTCCTTTTTTCCTTTACCAAATAGCTACCGTGCAGGTTAGATATAGGATGGTATTTTTAGGAGCAGCTGTCTCTCATAATGGGCATACACTAAAAGGAAGGTCTCTCTTCACAACAGAAACTATCATTTAACTTTCCTATAATTAAGTACCCAACAATCATAAGCATGAAGTATTGTCAGCATAAACCAAAATGAAAAGAAAATTAATTCTTGAAAGTAGGCAAAGTCGTTTGCTCATTAGTAGCATGACACATAGATCTTAGAAGGTTACAACCTGCAATTTCAGGATAGCAAATACAAAATAAAATTGTCACATTTTCAGCTAAAAATGGCTCTGTTACAGCTCAGTGAATTCCACAATCTCAAATAATCTGTATTGGGTACGTAGGCTCTGCAACTGTACAAAAGTACAAAGACTTCTGAAACTGAAGACTCAACATTCTCAGGACTAGAAATCACATGTATCAACACTGCAGTAGGACAACACAGCATGTTCTGAAGTCAAGTGTTTTAGACTCAGTCTCTCATCTCTGTTTTTATTTTCCCTTTATCATCAGACAAGACTTCAGAAACTTAGGACATGAAAATTAAGATATACAGTATTTAAAAAAAGACAAGACAAAAACTATCCTATTACTCAGAAACACATAGTAACTATATTCAGTATTCTCATGAGACAGCAAAAACAGTAATAAATCAGAGACTGAACAAAAATCTCTCTGCCCAAAACCACTCTGGATAATACCCATTATAAGGGAAACCAACTAAATTTAACAAGAGATTATGTTTTTTTCTCTAAAAATACTACACTTTATTACTAACTACAATTTTCAGTCTCTGGGAGTACAGGTAATATGTTACCTTTTAACAATCAAAATACACAAACAAACTTAAGAAACAGGTTGATATGGAGATTCCAAAGCTGCTGATGCTTGTATTTATTTCTAAATAACTTTCTAAAATATTTTTAGAAACATCATCGAGTTTAGTCAAGTTTTCAGCCAACTAATTTAGACCGAAGTCTGTCTGTTTTTCATTGAAAGTTTCAATTCCTGTACAACTTAGTCTCATAAAACATGTAGCCTAAAAATTCCTTGAGTTACGCATTTTTAATATTCACAGTGTCATTAATTACACATATGAAAAACTTAAGCTGAAATCCTAATATACACGATAAAGTAAATTACGTACCACAGACTCCATATCATGAAGTGTTATCGGCTTTTGGAGCATCATCTTGTAGAAAGGACGAATGAAAAACGCTTTAAAGGAGAACAAATACATTGAACAGTAGGTAACTTAACATTCAAAATATGCACCATATTAATCCAAGTATTGTATTAAGTAAATACCAACCATCCAAAAGTTTGCCATGGTAAACAGCCATTCCAGCTACTCGACCTATAAACTTGAAATAAGAGAGATGATCTTCATTGCACAGTCCAGAGTTTGGGTTGATCTGCAGAGTATAGTTATCTCTGAAGTGGAAGGGAGCAGAAGGAAAGAAACAAAAACACATTTTTTTTTAAATTGAAAAGACATCACTGATTAAATCAGGTATTACTTTTCATGAAGTTTAAAAAAAAGTTATACTTGGATTAGTAAATTACTAATCAACAGGAGATTCTATTAGCTCAGCAGAAATAACACCACAAATTATCTTTGTAAGCTACAGATACACAACATAGAAGTGCGTAACTCCTATTAAAGTAGTTGGAATTATTTCTCAGCATTATCTCTCAAACACTGCCTCTTTGTTCTGCAGGTAGTAGAGGGCTGCAGATGTATGTGCAAGCAAAGATGAAAAGGTCTACTGCTGAAAAAACCAAAAAGGTAGGTTTTCTCTCTTCAGTACTCTTCTGCAAAATTAGTATACATAGGATACTTCAGTTATTATCAGTTAAACCCTCCAACATAGTTTAGAAGGGAGGAGAAAGAAGGAAGGAGGAAAAAAAGAAAAAAGAAATTAAACTAATTCCATTTTTGAAGTATATATGAGAGATACAACTAATCTGCCTTCCCTAGTACTCAAATCTTCTGGAACTACATTACTTACGTAGCTGAATATTCGAACAATCCATAGTAAGGATTAAACATCTCCTTAGAGAGAAGGAAGAACCACTCCCTGGCCACTCCTCCATAGTCTAAACCTTTTTCACCATCAAATTCAATCCAAAGTCTTGCTTTAAGGAAATCTGCTCTCTTCACAGCTATAATTCTTCTGTAAGAATCTTCAAGGATTGTTGTGCGATGAATTTTCATTTCAAATCTGTTTGGAATATCACTCTAAAAAGTGACAGTGAAGAGGAAAACAGATTAATGGAACAAATATCAGTGTCTGTAAACAGACAAAAGTGTGGCATACAAATCCTTGTCTTAAATAATGTGGAAACACATGACTGACAAGAGGTTCTATTTACACAAAATTCAATCAGCATGGAAAGCTTCAGATATTAAGTTCTATTGATGTAGAATCCCAAGAAAATCATGTTAAAATAAATTCTTATTAATAATAGCATATACTCAGTTCTGCATGCACTAAGGTATGGAAGCTTCTAATTCATCAAATTCTAAGCTTGACTGGAAAAAAGAAACAAAAAACCACCACCACAACACCTCAGAGTTTATAAATAAAATTATTTGATTATATTTTTCCCTGATTTATTTCACTTTCAATATATAATTCAGTACTTTAACTGTAAGGGGTGGTATTGATGACAAACAAGCATTCCTAAAATATTTAAATAAAAATCGACCAACTTAAAATTTGAAACCAAATCACAAGGTTCCCACTATTATATATGAAAATATTCAAATTAAAAAATATTCAAAGAGATCATACTTGCTGCTGAGTTTTCAGAGATAAAACATTGCTTAAGTACTAAAATCACTATATGAGAACAAAGTATTCTCTTGATTTCACTTTTTTTCAGCCCGTTCACTTAAGCAACTACTGCAGGCAAAATTGAGAAATTCAGTGAAAGTGGGAACAGGAAATTTCAACCCATTTTGCATAATGACTAGATTATGGCAGTGCAATGAAACTCAATATAGTTCAGATTTTAAAGAACTAGTCATATACTACAGAGAACTAATGAATTTTTGAATGCAGAAATGCCTAACTGAAGGACAAATAAGGGAACCTGTCTTTAAATGTAATGCCTATATACAGGCATACATAAATAGATATATCTCCATCCAACAACAGCTTGATCCAAGCTGCAAACAAAAAATAATTACTTGGGGTGGGGGAGTGCATTATCTGTCATTTCCCAAACTGTAAAATAATGTACAGTACTAAAAATCAAATTTACATAGCATCTGAAATATACGGGTCTATTTCAGCATTTCAGAAAGCTAAGAAGCATTTTAAAATAAAACACACTATTTTTAGTTGCAAATCACTGTTACAGAAAAAAATGTTCAAGCAATTATAGAATCAACTACTAAAATCAAATTTAGATGATTAAAAAAGGTCTACAATAATTCAATCTCAATTTAAATCAATCCATTACCCTAATTATCATTTGCACAGCTGTCAACATTTAAAAGGCAGTGGCAAAGTATGCTCTGGTTATACTGGATACATGAGCAGTCTATCACTTCTCAGATTGAGATAATGAAATCAGAACAAACAGTAAGTTGTTAACCATGAAATTAAGATGTGTATGTAATTATGTAAGATGTACACATCAGCTCAAAGTGCACAGGTTTTAGAAAGGATAGAGATAAATTTGCTAGGTAAAAGGAGAAATACAGGCGTCAACTAAAAGTCAACCATTATATAAAACATCCCCAAGGACACTGAATTTGATGGCAGGTGTCCACAGATGTTTTCTTATTTGGATATCCAGATGTTAAGTGTTATAAATACAACGGTCACTGCCAGTTCAAACTGCAATTTACAAATCAGATTTATAAACTTAACATTTTAAGGCTGCAACAATTTGTTACAGTCATCTGGCCTGATCAGATTTCTATCTGAACAGTTTAAAATCTTTTGTGAGAATTCCTCTTTCCACATTCTGATTTCCAAAAACTATTACATGCTGTGCCAATGATCTTCAGTCTTTTCTGTTTACAGCCTACCTCAAGGTTGAGATTTTAACCTTTTAAAATTTCTGCTTTCCAATGAGACTGCTTTCAGTTTCATGGCTCGTAGTCACAAACCCTACTGTTAGATCAAATGGCAATCGTAATCAAGTTAATCAAGCTGCTGCTTCACAAATGTAATCACAGACAGTCCTTCTACATTCTCTAAGCAGGTCAGAGAAATATAATTTCTCTTCCCCTGTAACATATGCTTCCTTTGTTTAGGGGCACGCATTTCTTAACCTTGTGCTGGGTTGCTGCTGATTACTAACCTGTTTCTTCAGCTTCTTTCTGAAGAACTCATACTTCCGCTTGTAGTCCCTGGAGTAAGGCACAGCCTTTGGAAAAACAAACAAGCCCAAAACCAACAACTGAAGAAGTGTTCTAGGTATTCTAACAGTTAATGTAAGAAACTAGGCTATATTTGTGAAACACATACATTGAACTTCTGAGAAAACAAGCACACATTTTTTTTTTTTTTTACTAAGCATCAACAATATTTTCAATTTATGAATATACGGGCAGCTCAAAAAATCTGAAAAGCACTGCTTTGTTCAAAACATTTGTACTGATCAGTTCCACAGAATTTATCCCACACTTCACTATCAACCAATGTAACTGACTAAAATCACCCACCAGACAAGATCAAAGTGATCAAAATGTCTTTGATGACTTACATAGTGTTTAGTCTTTCCACGCTCTATCATGAGAAACCTGGCTACAAACACCTCTATTTTCCATGGACAGAGAAGGTTGTTTACATATGTGGGCTATTAATAAACACAGATATCAGTTGAACACTAAAACCCATTCTATAATTATAATGTGTACCATCCTTGCAATTAGTCCTGGTAATTTTGCACTTCAGATAAAGTATCAAGGCCAGATCATTATTTTTCACTTAGAAATGAATTTCTTTCCCTTTACAGTCGTTTTCTTTTTGAACTGATTTTTATTTCTGGTATTTAAAGATCACTTCCAGAAAAAAATCTAGTAAGTCTTTAAAGAAATAAGTATGCCTTGTTCAAATATCCTCAAAGTTTCACCCTGTAGACCTGGTAAATGATGAAAGCTTGTTTGGATTCTGTCAATCACACTCTTGAAAAATATATAAAGCTACAAGGAAAAGCTTACTGGTCCGGTTATTGCCACGTTCTGCAGCCGAGGATCCTCCCATTGTGTTTTCTTGGTATCTGCAAGGTATTTCATAATTATTTCCCTTAACTTAGACAACAGTAATGAAATGATGAGTGGTGAGAGAATATCACATTGTACATACTGTGGTTTATGAAGAATATTCTTCCATCTGTGTGTGTTCTCTCTTCCCACCCCGGCTGTAAGAAGGAGATACTTAATAAAAGTTTATAACCACACAGTTTGCATAGAACAAGGTGATCAGCAGTTGTAGGGCCTGCTGCCTGCTCCTCCCATCTACTCTTAACTCTGGAATTCAAAATTTAGTTTGTTGTTGTTATTTGAAAATCTTTTTTTTTTTTAAAGCAGCAGGCTGCAATATTTTTCATGTACAAATTTAGATCGTGGCAGCTTAAATTAAATTGTTATATCTGAAAAACAAGTAAAATTATATACTTACTGGTAATGGTCCTAGATCTACTGGATCTAGGGAAGTCTTTCTCCTCAGATGAGCAGGAATTTTCAGCCTTGGATCTTCCTTTGAAAACGAAGCAATCAGCATGTTAAAATTGTTTTGAGGGTTTGTTTTGTTTTGTTTTGCTCTGCTTTAGTTCTGTTTTCCTCTTTGTTAATGACCATGTAAAAAGCATGCCTAGTACCAACAAGATATTTTTTGCATATTCTACAGCTAGGCAGTTCCTTGAGGATCATCAGTCTTTCAGTACTTTACAATCATCATCTTTTAATCAAATTTAAATCCTCTCACTTTTCTATGTGTGTGTGTATATGTATTTATACATACATACATATACATACACACACAAAAAAATCCTTCACTAAAATCAGTATTAGTATAACTGAGTAAATCTTTCCACATGGTTTCCGGGACATCTTGTGGTTTTGCTTTTTTGTTTGTTTGTAAGTATAGGGTTTCTTGTTTTGGATTTGGGTTGTTTTAACACTGACCTACTTTTAAACACTTAAGTCCATCTATTAGGGGAGGCTGGTGATAAGCAGTGCCACTCGGCAGAACCAGAGCTGAACATTCTCATCTATACTGTAGCTGTACCTGGCCCGCTCCAGGAACTCACAGTAATTTGCATTGTGCACTGTAGGATGTGAAAGACTCAAGGTAATGGATTTCTTGTTGGAAGATAGGATTACAGAACTGACCTCTGTTAACAGTGCATATAAGCTATCACAGTTCTACAGTTGTAACAGCAACGTTACTTAGGAGATGCTCTACACTTGCAAAACTGATTCTCATATGCAGTATTTTCCTCCTAAGTTAAATTTTCAAGTGATAATACAGTTTGTAAAATTCATGAGATTCTACTCAGGAAAGATATTTTAAATTACTCAGTTTTTTGGGGTTTTTTAAATCATATATGTTCCTTAGCAGACATGACGCAGCTATCTTGCTTGAATAAGAAATGTGTCACATTATCTTTCCTGCTGACAATAAATCACATTCACATAGTCATATTTTCCTTCTTTTGAGTGTGAGGTGGGAGAGTTGTTAGGTTTTTCCTTGTTTGTTTGTTTTGTTTTTAAATAAAGATGCTAGTAAAGAAATCTTGAGACTGAAGAAATCTATGCAAGTGTGCTGAAAGCAGGAAAGCTTTGACTTGAGATAATCGAGAACTTCAGCCCATGAAAGCAGTTATCATTACCCATGTTGTAGTTTTGGTATTGTGGTCAATAAAGAATGGTCTTCCGTTAGGTGCATGTCGAACTTCCCAGCCTTTAGGGAGAAATCCTTGCTCCACTTCAGGCTGCTGATTAGAAGACTGTTGTGATGAATCACCTGATGTTGCTTGTGGCTGTCTTGCTATAGAAGTATTTTGTGCAGTTGGCAACTGACCTGCTTCCGTAGCAATCTACAGACAAAAGAAAACCAAAACAAAAATAGCACTAACAAAAAATATCTGTAGAACAATGTATTTTATCTTAATATTAAGGTACTAATGTTTCTTGACTCATGAAAGCAGTCTCATAAAGCAAATGCCAAACAGTAGACAGGTTTGTTTATCAACAACATGACTAACAATCACAGATTAGGCTACCAAAGTTGAAAGACGTTTTTCAGGCTTCCCCAACAGCTATCACATTCCAGAAGGCTTTCCTGATACATTAATCGTAGAGTGACTTACCATAAATACTACTGTTACTAACTCCAGTTGCACTCCCTCAGATTTTTGTGATTTGTTATCAGGTTATGCCTCTCACACTTTTTATTTCAAAGAGATCTCTAAACTTAAATCCTATTATGTGAAGTGTTTGAAGGGTTATATGAATGAAAACAATAATTAGAATACAGAAAGTACCTGTACAACTGGTTTTATCCAAGTAGTAGTTCTGGAATTGTGATCTATGTAATATGACCTCCCTTTTTCATCTTGTCTTTCTTCCCAGCCTGGCGGTAATCCAGATGAAGTAGGCAGTAACTAAATAGTAATGATAACAGAGGAAAAACAGTTAGGAAAACTATGAAACTGACTATGAAAAGGCCAAATTACCAAATTAAAAAAATAATAATTAACAAGATCCATGATTTTCCATGGACTGGAAAATTAGAATAGTAGTATTTAAATCCTTACTGAAGTATCAAGTGACAGAATTATTTTATTTATTTACCTTCAATTCAAGCCTCTCATCCAAAAGGATTAAAAGGACTAGTTTATATATCTGCTTTAGACACGGCTGATCTAGCCCAGTACTTCTGGCTAGGAACTCATAATTTTGCAGCATCACCATGAAAATGTAACATAAGGACAGTGGTATAGCCTTTATTATAAAAGTAAGTGATTTCAAAAACAGTATTTCATGGCAGAATCATTTCCCTCTGCAAGCTCTATCCGTGCATTAAGCGATGTTACCTGAAAACACAAAGTTGGAAGATGGAAGCTCTACAACTGAACGCCAGTCCTGCTGGACTCTCATAACTGCAATTTTATCAGGAGAGCTTCCAGGAGCCCATTATACATAGCTAAAATAAAACATCCTCCAACTTCTGTGCTACACAAGCCTCTGATTGGTACAAATGTTCTGAACAAATTTTTTTGGATGATGACGTACCACTGGATGTGCAGGCTGCTCTTCAGCTCTGTATGTCTGCAGACTACCTCTTCTGCTGGAATGGTTCTTGAAGTAGCGGAGAAGAATGACATATCAGCTATTATTGCAGCTTTAAGGACAACAGCAAACTGTAAACTATGATTATCACACTTTAAACTGTTACAGGTTTCATCCCGAAAACATCATTTGTTTTGAAATCACCATTTAAAAAAAATTTTGTAAACTGATGTTTCAACACTACTAGTAACGTTGTTCACAGCATCTACTGTAACTTCAAAGAAAATTAATGCAGAGACTTGAAAAAGCTCTGAAAACCCTAACAATAGGTATTTTGGCATTTCAAACATCAGTTCTTTGCAACCAGTTACAGTACAATTGAATTTACAATACAGAACTCAGTGGACTACAGTCTATGACACATCAGAGCCAACACAAGTTTTCAGAGAGCAGTTTAAATAAGACATGAAAGACTGAGATAATAGCTTTCCGAAAGAGGTGGTTCAATTACTACAGTTTGCATAAGCACCCATATTTCTGACTAGAGTTACTTTTTATATCTCATCTGCTACAATTAAGCAACTGTATTTCATCCTCCTCCGGAAGTTTCAAGATTACTTGAATTATTGTTCTCTATACATCCATGCACCCTCTTAGAATATTTTTGAGAAAACAACCGATTTTGTGGGGTTTTTTGTTTGTTTTATTGTGTTTAGTTCTTTTTGAGTGGTGGAGGTGAAGGGATGCAAGACTGTTGTTCTAGCTGGCTGTTACAAATAACTTGAACATCTGTTTCCTCCTTTACATAGGCTACCCACCAAGCAAACAGAAATAATGGTTTTCTTGGTATCCATAGGATGCTGAATATGTAAGTCTTGTGGCTCTCACTTCACTACCTCCAGAAACGCTTAAGATGTCTTTGTAAAATCTTATAAAAACACAAGCAATTTATCTTTTAGTCACACTTGAAATGGCAACCTCAGCATCACAAAAGCTGATAATTTCATTTAAATACTGACATCTTATGCATCACATGGTCTGGGTCACCTCTGCAGGCTTTCCTCAATGGATAGCGGATTTCTCAAGTCTTATATTTATACATATCAGTTTACAAGGCCATTTGTGAAGGTCAGGTTTCACAAGACAGCTAAGCTTACTTAATTGCTTGCTGCCACCAAAAAGACTCACTCATTGCTGTGCACTCCTGCTGTTTTCCCTTTGCTGGTATAGCATTTTTCAGACAACCTAGGGTGCTCTTTCAACTTGCTAAAACAGCAGAAAACAGTGTTGAGGAGAAAAATCAGTTTGTTTTCTGCTGGGTTAGTCAGCTGAACAGACTTGCAGAAGTTAGAGAAATTTCATAACCAGTGCAAGATTTTAGAACTGTATGAGTGAAGTCTCTTTTATTGCTATCTAGTCATCAAGTTTACTCAGCCCAAATCAGAAAGCCTTATCCCAATATTTGCAATGAAAAATGAGTTATCTTTAAACTTGTCCTAACAGAAGAAGTTACCAGTATGGAACTATTCCCCTAGAAATAAACATTCAGGATGATTATAGGCAGCTTTCTTCATCTGCGCTTTTCAGCACTACTCAGATCAGCATGATGCTGGAATAAAAGGTAGATTTAGAGTCTGAAAAATAGTTAACACCAGCCTCAGACTCAGGCAGAAATTCTTGTTCTATATAAGTAAAGCAGGGAATAATAAAATGTTTGCTTAGATGGGCTTGTATAGTCAAATTACTCTTAAATTCTCAACATTTGAGATGAAATTAAAAACACAACAGTTGAGACAAAGTATTCATTAATACAATTTCAACAAAGAGAAAAAATAACTTACAGTGTAGGCTGCTGACTGGCCAGTAGCTGAACTTCCAGAGGTAGTAAGTCTGGTATTCAGCTCTTCTGCAAGATGAGTCTGTATATCACAACTGTTCTGTGCTAGAGGTATTTGAGGGTTCTCATTGCTATACAATGTTGCCTCATCTTCAGTTATAATTTCCCAGCTCTTTAAAAAGAAACGAAGAAAAAACATTTTAAAATAAGTAGTTTTAAGTTACAAATACTTAAAATAAGCTTTTTGGCTTAAAAGGTGAAAGCCTACGTGCATTCCAGAAATATTTACATATGGTTTTTACCTCAGGAGATTCTCTGCTGTCTAGGTTTTCTGTATCTTCTGATATCTGCCGCCGATGAGTGAACGCATGCTGGGCCTCCAACTGCATGTTACCAATATCTGCTACAGCTACGTTGTCCCTATTGAAAAAAAAACATCACCTATATTATTAAGTCATGTTTTATCTTTCAACAGCAAAAAATACACCTTACAGTTGTTTTGGATGGAGAAAGCAAAGCAGTCGCGAGCTATACAATTAATGTGAACTGTTTTAAAAAAAATATTCATTTGAATGGGAAGCATCAGTAAAATTAAATAACCAGATAGCATTTCAAGTATTATTTTTGTAATTCATATGCTAAGAGACAAAATTTGTAGTCTAAAAAAAAAAAAGAAACAACAAAACACCAAGGTAATATATATAGTCACTACTGGGAAGGAAGAACCAGTCTTAGAGCTGAAAAATAATCTCCTCTGCATTACTGTATCATCTTTTACAACTACAAGCAGTTTCAATTTGAACATAAGCTTCCAGAGAGTAGGAAGAATGCTTTGTAGTTAAATGGACCACCAGTCAATGACCAAGACATATGGGCTTGAATGTTCTGAATGTTCAGATGTGGAAAGGTCTCAGATCTAACTCTCAAGATGTGGATTTTCTAGTTCTTCCTGCTTTCAGTACAACTAGTGAAAATTGAAAACCAATATAAGGCTCGAATCTTCAGGCCAAAAGACATACTGAGCAGTTGGTCTTTTCCACTGTGTTCTTCTGAATTCATGATTGACATAATAGGTCCTGCCAAGGATGTCTTGTCTTTCTTCCCAGCCTGAAGGCAGTGGAGGAGATTCCTGCTGCTGCTGTTGTGGCTGGTTAGAAGCATCCGGTTGGTCCAATAAAATCCACCCAGGCTAAGAGACACAATATTAACTACTTTTAATTTGCATTATCAAAGTGAAAAAGTATCCCAAATTAGTAAATCATCACCTTTTTAAGGTACAGTCCTACTATATCTTAACCACTAAGATTGGCTCTCAGTTTTGTTGTATTTCTTAAGAAATGAGAGGACAGACTTCTGCATGAATCACTTTACTCTCAAACTGAAGTTCTTGAAACATAATAACAAAAAGATATATAGAAATATGGCAATGCAGTATAAGAACAAAACTGAAGTCTAATGTACATTTTCCTTTTTATGGAAAAGAACAACAATACACTCCTTCAGATTGAAAAACTATTTTAGACTGACTCACAGCTGTACAGCAAGACATAAGCAATCAGATCTAACTGGCTTGTTTTTAAAATTTATTTTAGTGATTTCTAACATTCATTTTATGGTTACTGCCCTCAGTAGCTGAAGACCAATGTTTGCTAAGTTTCTCAGCAAAAAAAAATATATTTTCCCACCTCCAATTCCTCGGCCTGTTCTGTGGTTTCTTCTTCAGATCCATTGCTTTTAGGTAAGTAAGTCATCTTTAATCTAAGGTGACCTTTAACTCTTGATTTATGGCTGTAGAGGAGAAAAAGTGTTCTTACTGTGCACTTGTGAAGTCGTTATAAATTCAAAGCTAAATAAGTCCAGCTGGAGGATTATTTTGAAGTTTCTGCACATAAACTTGACTTCTTACAGTTTGAATTAACCAAGTTCTATAATGGTATCAGCTGTAAGACTTGTGAACGCATCCTAAAGCGCTAAAAATCTAAAATCAAGCAATATAAAATTCTTCAAATTACCTTTTCTGCTAACAACGTGGCTGAGATAGATCTATATAACCCATATCTAGGAAGCATTATCTGAAAAAACACTGACGTGCATTTTATGAATTCTATCTCCATTACTCTACATTGCTGATCTAGGTTAAAAATCTCCGTTTCAAAAACAAATATGAAATGTGTAACAGTAAAGTCAATACTGAAGTGTTACATCTTTTATAATTGCTTGTTTTCTTAACAGGACTTTTAAAACGTGAGCAGCTTTGCAGTTTTAGCTTCGTTATGTAATTAAAGTCATATGAAACAGTTTATGAGAAACAGGCAAACAACAGACATCTTCTAAAGGAAGGGAGGAAACAATTCCAATTTGAACAAGAATTTAAACAAACGCTGACTTTAGCAGAACCGCAAATATTTTGCTCCATTGAAATTCAAGTTTCTGTGATGAAAACATGAAAATGCAGACAATATTTATATACGCGCATCTATTCATATAATCTAATTGCTTGGATATGAAGGTTAGAATTTTTATGTGGTATTTACTAACCTCCTTGGATGAAGAACAAAATCCCTAAAGGTATATGGTCTCTCCATACTTGGATGTTCTGTCTGGAATAAGAGAAGTTTTTTCAAGACGTTTGTATCATTGAACGTTTGTTGTTTAGGAAAACGATCAGACATTTTAAATCAGTTTTTTAAGGTCTGTGTAACTTCTTAAACTTGAATTATGCGTTCAGTTAAAGCTCTGGCAATCAAAGCCAACTTTTATCGTAGGAATAAAGTTAATTCCCCAGTTTAAGGAAAAATAAGAACAATGAACCTTTTCAGTGCGTAAAATACACACACACACACATTACAGTTTCTATAGCACAGGCATAGGGAAAAGTAACTGTTCAGCCTGAAATCGGTCGTATCTCAATTTACGCATTCAAAAGATCTGCCACAACCTTTTTTCCCCCTGGTTTGGTATTTTTCAAATACTCCTATGCAGAACAGGTATGAAAAGCTTTAGGATTTGGCAAAAATGAAAATCTTTAAAAAAAATCACAGAGGAATCCACTCCTGAGAACATCTCTTCTGATTCATGAAAGTGAAGCTGCTCAACAGAAAGAAGCACAGAAATAAACAGACGTGACTTTATATTTATAAATATATATCCTGCGTACAGGCATAGAAATATACGTGAAGGACCATTACACAGAAAAATATACTTATTTTTTCTGGTTAACATATATTTATCATCCAGCTGCTGTTTTGCAATTCCTACAAAAAGAGTTAATTTCTTACAGTACTGTGTGTTTAGGAACATTTGGAAATCCCTTTTTCAAGTCAAAATGGATTTTGTTTTCTCAGCTGTTTGTGAATTCTGGGATCTAACTCTGGGCTCTTGTTAATATATTTGAACCATTTCCAAAAGTACTGTACAAGAGAAAAAAACTGCACTTGTTTGTAGAATTTTTAATTAAGAATAAAAGTCAGATGATGCAATTCCATAATGGTAGTTAAAAAAAAAATGTCTAAAAAATGACAATATTTGATTGGGAAGAAGCCAAAAATTTCAGGATATAAAGTTAGCCACTATTACATTAAAGATTTTAATTTTTATTTTTTTTTTTAAAGGCCTCTGTCTTTGTCATGGAAGAATGGCATCTTTCATGGAAATTTAAGGTAATTAAATTTTGCTGAATATCTACTGTACTGAATCTCAGAAAGAAAAATGCTATCTTATATACTGGACATTTCAGTGTAAGTATTAAAATAAATGCTTCTCTGAAAGTAAAATGGAATTAAACTGTCTTTTTTTTTTCTTTTATCTCTGCCCAACTAACAGAGTAAAATGCTGTGGAATTACATGAGAGGAAAAAAAAGAAAAAGGAGAAAATACATGTTTTGTAATCATGCTTCTTATTTTTCAAAAACAAGAGTTGCCTTGGATTCAATACCAGGTTAGCCTTTGATTAATTAATTTTGGTTTTGGAATGATAAAATTAGTATCTGTTCACTATCTTATTATAGAGAGGAGTTAACCTCTTAATGTGCCCATGACTACCAGCCCTTCTTAGTTATGAGCAGTCTGTATTCACACAGTATCAAGGAAAACAAGATGGGAACCAAAACTACGTGCAATGACGAATTTATAATATAAACTGACTTCATTTATCCAAAAATGATTTTATTTATTGAAGATATATTTACTTTTGTAAATGAAAGATTGCTTCAACAACAACAACAAAAAATCCACTTATGTTTGGGCCAGTGAAACACAGTAGATATAGATGGCAAAAACAAGTAATTGGGAACCATGAAGATGGAAACAAAGGGGGCAGGGAGATGCTGACTTTTGAGGAAGGTAAGAAAATGAATGTGAAAATACCCAAGTGAGACTATATAGTTCTGGCTAAAGGTAATGCACCAATATCCCCAGAAGAGTGTGATGCTGCCACCCAGCTTCCCAGTGGGCAGGAAGAGACAGGTTTCTCCGGAGGGATATCACAGCCACTTGTCCCTGAGCAGGGTGCTGCGACCTCACATCCTGCCTGCGGCAGGAAGCAGGACAGGTCTGTGACCACTTCGAGCGTGGGTCTTACCAGAATGAAGGGAGGAAACTGCTCTTGGAAAGGTTTAGCCACAGCTGTTATCCTGTCTTTAAATCAGTTGCTGATAAAACTGTTAGTACTCTCTAACATTTTGAAATCTCAAAAAAAAAAAAAAAAAAAAAAGGGAAAAAAAAAGAAAAAAGGAAAGGCCTGCTTATTCCAGCGCTCTTGGTGATCTTCCCTGAAAACTAACACTGTGCTTTGCAAAAGGAATGCAAAAATGTACAGATGCACAGAACAAGGCTAGTTCTGTTTTCCACTTATTTTCTTGTGCATTTGTTTGTGGGAATAAGAACTAACAGAAGTAAATTTACATAACATTCAAAGCAACAAAAAAAGACTTTAAACAAAACATTAAGAAATATGATAATTATTATGATCTCTTCTTGTCTTTAAGACAGCTTAAAATCTTTCCTTTTTGTTTTTGAAAAAGCTACAAGCACTTCTAACTCTCACAGCAGCTGAAATCAATATCTAGATACATGTTAAACTACATTTTTTTTTTATAAACACCAGCAGTAAATGAAAACAAGAGAATTCAATCACTTACATCATTACTTCCTTAGGTGACTAAAACAGTTCCTTACAGAATCCCTTTTCTTTTTCACATTGTTAATACAAAACAAAAGAACAAAATACCAACCGGTAACTGATAAAGGGGAATATCCACTTGCCCAAGAAAATCATCTCGAGTCTAGAAAAAACATGAAGGAAAAGCACAAAAAATTTAAAGTCACGGCGTTTTAGAAACAATGCTTCAAACTCCTGGTAACACAGTAAAGCTTTTTAAGATCTTCAAGATAGAGCTGAAGCACAGACAAGGAAACTTTCCACACAGAACAAGTTCCAACTGAGTTGGTACTCGAGTCTTGGACAGTCTTGCCTTCCTCAAAATAAATGACATTTGACAGAGCTATGGGATTTTTTAAATTGTTACTATTATTTAAAATCACATGGACTACTGCTAATCAAACAGAAGAGAGTTGTTCAGTCAGGACTGAGACTTGTCAGCATCCCCAATAGAAACACTCTCTTAAAGGGCAGAAAGTAAAGATGCTTCCATTAGCTATTCCAGCAAAACAGTTGTCATGATATACGCTTAATCAACTGAACATTCACCACGAAGTAACACAGAATTATTTACAGACCTTTCCGCTAGGAATGCCTGAAATTGGTACGAACTGAGGCAGAATGTCTAACATAAGCACCTACTAAATTATTTTTCACTTCAAAATAATACAGCTGTCAAAGTAAGAGGAAGTAAGAGTAAGTTTCATCTGTGATAAGTGCTTTGGAACTTGCGGCAATTCCAGCTGTCCCAAGCCTGCCAGCAGGAGTCTGAAATACAGCATCTGCCTTATCCCATCCAACATGCCTGTTGACATCTTAAAGTGCACTAAAATTCATTATACCTATGAAAAATACCATTGGCCTACACTCACCGCAGAGTTTAGCTTTAACATTAAAAATCTGAAGGAGCCTGTCCTGACTTAGGATGTCTCTTCAGATGCCCTGATTATAACCAGACTATGAATGCAGCTTCAGCGCCTCTCTCCAGCCCATTCTTTAGCACAATTTAGGCAAGGACAACAACACACGGAATTATTCTATGGTTTACTGGTGATCATTGATTTTTTACTTCTACAGAAATTAGGATTTTAAGTTGGTCACTTCAGCAGTGCCCAACAGTCATGCCAACGGTCCCAGTACTTCACTTGACTTCCCACTGGATTACAGAAGCATAGGTTGAGTTGTTTCAAGTCCGCTTACGATTTGAAATCTTCATGAACCTTCACAAAGGCAGGAAAACTTATCACACGGGTCATTTAACACAAATACACGCCACTGCCTGTGTGCTAAAATCAAAAGGGCGTGAAATATTTAAAATTATAGAAGTTTTTGCACAGACAGACTAGCATCTGTCTGTGCGATGTCCTCGACATTGTAGCCTGCACAGCCCCTGGATGTTTCATCTTCCTGATTTGTTAGGTGTTAAAAAAAAAAATAAAAGTTTCAGTGGCTGCTCTTTCCTAACATTTGCTGATGTACCACAAGCTTTTATTCAAATTCACAATCTAAGGATTTTTATGGTCTTCTTCCATAAGTTTCCATTACCAGCTTCCATATTTCATTGAAATATATTCCCTTCACCTCAAGGCAAAGCTGTGCATTTTGCCTTTCCTCTAGCATGGCTATATTTGTACTTTTCCAGATGCTAAAATTCCCACTCAATTCTACTCAGTCTTTTTTTTTTCTTATTGACAGCATTCCCCATTTGAACACCTCTGACCATAAAGGATATAGGCCTTTCTTCAAGCAGATATTTCTCCCTCAGTAATCCTGGTACCTTTTTTTCCCCAGGCCTGTCATCCCAAGTTTGTCCATTTCATCTTTAAATTGTAGATCTATAAGGAAAAAGTGCCTCACATTTGCATGAGTTAATTGACAATGCTAACTTAAACTCTAATTTTTATACCTTCAGAAAGCACAATGTGCAACTAGGCTGCAGAGCTCATCATATAGTAACGTGCCAGGAATGTACAGATACATAACCTTAAATTAAATTTATAGCATGTGTGTCTTGTGTTCAGATTCCAAGGGAAAAAAAGACCTACTCACAAATAAAACAAAACAAAAACAATTCCCCATCCTCTTCCCCCCTCTCCCAAAAAAAGCCACCACTTTTTTTTGTTCACAAGCTGGTTTGGGATAGAAAGCTACAACAGGTTTTCGTATCGGAAGAGTCTGAAGCTTCCCTGACCTAGTAAAGGAAAACTTTCTGTATTATTATAGACCACAAGCTTCTGGAAAAAATATGGCTATCATTTCTGCCTATGAGGTTCTTTTTAAAATGGCACAGCACATACCTTAGACACGTTAAAAGGCTTAGTATTTGTAAAGTTCTTGGCAATCCTCAAATGGAACATGCCTTTCAAATAAATTACTGGAATGTGGGACAAATGTCTGCTGCGTTTTAGAAAACCTCAGAACATTGTGTTTGTTACCAGCGTAATTTTAGTACGCGCTCCTGCTATTCACTTTATTATTCTGCTGTCTCTCCTGCTATTTTTAGTAGAGCTAGCCTAGATAACCAACCTTTAACAGTACTTTCTCCTCCAGCCAGCAAGTAAAATCCTCCAGCCGAGATTTTTGTTGACCTCCAGACTACTAATACATAGATCAGATAGCAGGAATGCTGCTTAGCAGTGTGCCTCACTTGACAAGCTGACTAACTGCCTTCAAAGAAGTGCCAAAGAAGCTCTGAAACAGACTTCGCACACATTAACAATTAAATGCCAGTGGAGCTGAAACTGTTTGCATCTCTGTTTCATGACAGCAGGCATCCCAGTTCCTTTAGCAAAGACAAGTGGGTCGGTTGTTCTTGTCAACTTGTAACTTCTTGACAGCCAGAGAAGTCAAACTTTCTGCTTGCCAAACCATAAGTGCATAAACCTTTATTAATGATATAGTACACTAACAAAGAGGCCTTTTATTTTACTGATTCAGTGGTTTAGTCTATAGAAAGTTATTAAAAACATGCGAGGACAGACAGCTGCTGTATCCAACATGTTTAAAGAACTCCAGTGCCATGCAAAAGCGAGTGCTCAGAAGGGTACAAACATTGAAAAAGTAATCCAGACATACCTGAATTCCAAAACTCATTCTCATCTACTTTATAAATATATACCTAATAAGCCTTAGCAGTTGTGAATAAACCACTAAAAGACATGCTTATCTGAGCATAACAGTGCATCACACTGAGTCATATATTAAAGAGCAGTACTTAGAACACTACCCAAAATTTATCAAGTTTGAGTAGATAAAACTGACTTTAATGCCTTTCTTAATTGTTGGATTCATCACAGTACCACTTCAAACAGCTCTTGCACAGATGTTGAAAGAACATATTCTCTCTACCATATTCTCTTTTGTGACTACGTTTTTTTGTTGTTAGTGCATGAAGAAGATCCTAAGTATATTCTCAGTCCTTTTCTGAACAAACAGCCAGCTAGTTGTACATGAGGTTGGTCTTCAGGCACAATTCTACAGCTGTATAGGAAAAGGAGAAAACATACAGCACTTATTCCATGGAATACAAAGTATTGATTCAAACTGAAAAAACAAACAGTGATCCAGACTATCACTGCTTAAGAAAACAAGAGTTCAATAAATCTCTTATAAAACCAACATTCTTCTTGCTTAAACACCCAAACACCAATGTTAGTTATAAGCTTGATGAGAATGAAAAAAAAAAAATACCCAACCCAACCAAAACTCTCCTGCGCTATACTACCAACTTCAAGTGTTTTTCTTTTTGTGCTGCACTGAGTATATTACTTGGCTCTCTATAATTCTAAATCAGGAGAATTGAGCTTTTTTTTCTTTCCACAAAATACTGCCAGCACACACTATTCATTGTAGGAAAATAGCAAAATTGAATTATCATGTTAAGATCTTACCAAGTTCATGGATTCTTAATACAGTGTTTTTTCTAACTCACAAAGCCATAAATACCCTGGTGCACAGAATTCATTAAAGTCTCAGACTCCTGCGTTTTTTATGTGTCAGAGGTAAATGGTGAGGGTTTTTTTTTTTTAAATAAGAAATGTAAGCATTTCTTTTTAATTGGCATTAATGAACAAATACAACTGACAGCTAGTGAGATAAAAGCGGAGAAAATACCTAGTGTTAGAGAGATGGTTATTACACAACATATGCTCCCGCAGGACCTTCAGCCCGGCTGGCTGCTTCCAGAGGAAGGTATCAGCATAATATGCCTCAGCAGTTTTACCATCTGTTTAACAGACAGCATTTAGAAATGACACAAGTTATTTTCACTAATTCCCCCTCACTTCTGAAGATATTTTCAGAAAATTCCTGCTCTACAAAGACCAGAGCAAAAATATCATGTTTCTTCATTTATACCTTACACTTTTTATACAGAATCGGTATGTTACGGGTAGATACATTCTAAGTCCATATTTAACCTACAGTGATTTTAAAACATCATTCACATATTACTCCATTTAATATTTGCTACTTGAAGAACTTGAGCTTACACGTTCATTAACAAAGCAATTTAAGATAGGTTTGGGTTTTTTTGGCATTTGAGATCTCATTTTCATGTAGGTCACAGGATGATAATTTGTTGTCTCATATAAACAAAGTATACTTAAGTACAAGAGAGAACAAGACAAAGGTTAGTAAAGGGTATGTTTTATTCATCAGGAATTTGAGTTCCCTTGATTTTATGGGCAGATGTGCCAAATAAGCTACTATATAAAAAGCAGGAGTATTAGATTTTATAAAAAGTCAAGAGCCAATTCAAATTTGGCCTCCTCTGTTAAACCAGTCAACACTTCAAAAATTATATTAAAAAAATAATAATCAGAAAACTGTACCAAATGTTTGCTTAGTTACTACTTTGATAAGCTGTTTCCAATATCAAGACAGTTAACTTTATAATAGTATAAAAACATAAAACTTTTGCACCTATTTGTGGGAGCTTTTGTGCCAAGTCTTATGACTTCAGTTAAGGTTTGAGAAAAACTCTTGTAGTAAAACAATTCCAGCTGCACTTTTTTTACCTTGACTAATTAACACCATAAAGGTTAGAACACTCAAAAAATGTAAAGCCCTATCAAATGTTTAAATGCACGTGTAATTTTCTCCCTGAGAAACAGATCAAACCAGATGTGGCAGATGTTAAAGCACTCATCCAAGGGACTTAACACTCAGTCAATTTTTTCTTATTTTGTTATTCAGAGCATGAAATAGAATGAAAATAAAACCAATAATTTGACTCCAAGAAGCCAACAGTCAACTGGAGCATCTGCATCACAGTCTCACTCCTGGGAAGTTTATTAGGTGCAGTACAGCACCATACAGATGCACAGCTGGACTGAGCCTGGAAGCTGCACGGCCACTCTTTGCAGGCCTAGGCTGGAAAATCTAGAACAGTCATCCAAGACATGTGAGGACCTACAGCAGGGCTGGATGCAGGCTGAATAGTCTCAGGCTACTCCAAAAGTAGTTTAGCAGGTTTCAAAAAAAATTTCTTTTCCTTGCTCAAGTCCACTGCTTGCAGCTGCTGCTGATCCAAACTGAACAGCAGCACTAGCTCAGGGGCTCCCATCAGCCTGCACCAGAGTGCTGTTGCCAACTGCTGCTGATCGAAGCCTAAACCTACTGCCCATCCTGAATAAAGCCCACAGGTGACATGGCTACAGCAGGATGTACTGGTTAGCCTTAAGCTGCTATGCTATGTGCAAGTTATTAAACTGACCTGCGTGAACTCACCATGGATGCCTCAATCTCTATGACAGAAGGCAACGACTACACAGATAACCCACCTGCAATTCTTCCTACAAGAGCAGAGTGACAACTTACTTTAGATAAGCTCAACATTTCTTACTAATGTTACCCAATGCTTCCCACAATAACATTGTTTTCAATAACCTATAATTTGCCAGATGTTTACTACATTCATCTTAAGTTAAATATTTGTTCCAAATTGAACTTATAAATAATATAGTAATGAACAAGCAGCTAGGGTAGAAACTATTTTAAAAAGTACTGTTCTTAGTAAGTTCTGGAACTTTTCTTTCTCTTTTGAAATCCCCTGTGCTTTCATGTCACTGAACAAGGCCTTCTCCCCTACACCACAAAAATCACAGATTGCCAGAGAAGCAATTCAGTTCAGTTTCTTCCCATACTCCTTCAGTAGCTGTAGTGCTCCAGTTACTTTTTAATATCACAGAATCACAGAATGTCAGGGATTGGAAGAGACTTCAAAAGATCATCTAGTCCAATCCCCCTGCTGGAGCTGGAACAATATGTCCTATCTTCAATGACTCCAATTAAAGCTTGCATATGATTTCAGCCAGAAATTTGCAGATGTCATTAAATCGTTTGCTTATGATAGACCCAAAGCAGCCCTAGGTCTTAGACAGTAATTGTATCCATCTGTAGACTTTTCAGTTTATCTTAAACTGCCGTGAGGCAAAGCCAGTGAGCAAGTGATCTATTAAAACAGAGATGATTGTAGATCCATAAACCAGAACTGAAATAAGCTACAAACATTTTGCTGGCTGTGTTCCCAAAGCAGCAAGTTCTGTTCGTCACACAGAGGGATGAAGAAAGTTCATTTGAAACAGAGACACTTCACAGAAATGCAGGGCAGTCCCCTTCAGACAAGGGTAAAAGACAAGTTGTAAGCCAGTGACTCACTTGAGAATACCAGTCTATTCTGCTTGTTTGCTCAATCTGTGAATATCATCCACTTCTAGAAAACACATGTTGGAATGCACAAGAAAACTCCCAACCCAGGCTGATGGGAGAACTGTAAAGCATTTCTACCATTTGATCCTAGGTGGCTGCAAGGGCTGGGCAGGCATGAGACAACCTAACCGTCAGATTAATGTTCTGCGTAGTCTTGTATCCTCTCCCTGTTGTGGCCAAGTAAGGAGACAATAAAAGCAGCAGTTAATAGTACAACCTCCAGCATATCCTCCAGATTCCAATTAACCACTATTAGTGACTTTTTCTGTGCCTAGAATGCAATACTTTGACAGACTGAAAAACTTACAGAGCCTCTTTTTGAAATCCATTTCTATTTCGGTACCCACAGCTTCTTGCAACAGCAACACAATAGGAAATATATTTGTGATACAAGAGTAAATTCTTTTTACATTCTCCTCCCTTGAACTGTAATTTTACAAAACACCCTTTATATCGCTCTCCCCTCCTTCCCTCTCCAAGTTGAAAAGTGCTTGGTCTACTTCATGTCTCCTCACATAGAGCTCATCCCAATCTTGTGACCTCTGACTGTATTTTCCTAGCTCTTTTAAGGACATCTTCTGAAAAAGGATGACCAGAAATAAGCACATCACATGTGGATTTGTACAACACCATTATGACATTTTAAATTTTGCTACTTTATTACTTCTTTATTACTCTATTGTATCCTAATATTTTATTTGCCTTTCAACTGTCAACCAGATTAGAATTTGACTCTAATCAGTAAGCCACTCACCATGACAAAATATTTCTTGACCAGTATGGGAGGCCATTACCATGCATGCATCATTAGCTATTTTCCCCATGCACGTTACTTGGTATTCATCAACAGCGATTTTTTAATCACCCATTCTACCCATCTAGTCACTCACTGCCACAGAATTTTTTGCAGCTTCAGAGCTGACAATTTAATTCTCACTTCTATTTCTTATCTTTTAATTAGTAATAAATGTTATCAATGAGGAAATATTTTCCACACTTGTGCCCTGAGATCATTTTTCAAAGCTTCTGCTGGGGGTTCTTGACAAATATTTTTAATATTTAAGCGTCTTGTATAAAGCACTAGCTTTATAAGTAATCTCCTTTCTTTCCCCTAAAGTCATTCTAAAATACTGGCATACTACCTGCCACCATCCTTCAGAAAGGCAATCTAATACATGAAAAAATATTTCATTTTATTGGTATTTCACCAACCTCGGCTTCTTGACAGTTCTTCAGAGAATACCTAGAGGTACATTCAGCTCTGCTGTCTTATGTCATAATGCTTACAAAGGCTATGATTTCTAAATCATCACAATATTTTCCAATAAATGATTTTCTATAACTCAATGTTTTGTGGTTTCAACTTCTCACAGAAAGAAAAACTGATGTACCACTCAAAAAAATATATATGTCCATAAATAAAATAAAAAAGCATCACAGCAACGATCACAGTCTTGTATCTGAAAGCCTGCAAGTTATTTGGCTAATGAGAATTGAAGGAAACAATGTCTCCATTTGCCTTGGAAGCAAGTTTTACTTTATAACACATTCTTAATGTTTATTAAGCCTCAGAGACAGAGGAACCATAGTCACTGACTATATTAAAGAAGCCACACCATCCATTTTACCCATTCTCTTGTGGTAGATCAGAAGGACCACAAATCAGCTTGAAGGCAGGGTAATTAAAAATGTATATAGTTTTAGTCTTCCCTTTTGTTGGCATATGAAAAACCTACCCACACTTAGTTCAACTGCAGACTATAAACAGAATGAGGCTAATTATAATTTGTGCAGAGCACAAAAATTACTTTTTAATATATACTTGTAATTTTTGCTGCTGACTAAAAAGCTCTAGAGCTTTAATATAAAGGGCTAGTAAAGTACTCTGCTGCAGTCAAAACAGTGTCCATTACAGCATGACCATATCCTGAATGTTACTGGTTCATTACTGCCAAATGCAACTCAGACTCTCCTTGACTGACCTGATACACCATAACATAGCAACAGGCAATAGACAGCCCTGTAACACGAGCCTTCAGGACATGCAATACTGAACAATATGAACACTACTAGGTGATGAGGTTATCATAACATAATAAATAATATAGAGATGTCAATCTGTGATTTGCCCTTTACTGCCTCTTGCTTCATCTGACCCTTTTTCACCTCACTTCTTTGCACAGATCTGAAACATAGACAACACCCATGCAGCTCCTCTGCTTAATATGCAAAGATGGAGACAGCTGGAAACAGCCACAGTTGTCTTCTCCTTTCTCATCACACTTCCCTTTTTATTCAATGAAGCATAAAAAAGCCTTTGATAGGTCCCACATGACATCTTTAGCTCTAAATTGACAAGAGATTTATTTAATGGATGGACTACCTAGGAGATAGGGAATTGCCTGACAGCTGAGGTCAATAGCTCAATGTCCAGGTGGAGGCATAGATCAGCCCATCAGGGGTCTGTTTGGGGAGCACAGTACCATTTAACATCTTTATTAACAGACAGCAGGGTTGAGTGCACTGCCATCAAGCTTGTGGATGGCACCAATCTCAGTTGTGAAGCTGATACAATAGAAGAGATGCCAGCCAGAGGGACCTGGACAGGCTTGAGAAGCAGGGCCACATGAATCTTGTCAAGTTCAACAAGGCCAAGTGCATGGTACTGCATCTACAGTATAAGTACAGGCTGGGGGTTAATGGATTGAGAGCAGCCCTGTGGAGAAGAATCTGGAGGTACAGGGGGATAAAAAACTGGACATGAGCTAGAAGTGCATGCTCACAGCCCAGAAAGCCAACTGTATCCTGCTCTGCATAA
Organism: Pavo muticus; assembly: GCA_016647715.1. Lineage (NCBI taxonomy): Eukaryota > Metazoa > Chordata > Aves > Galliformes > Phasianidae > Pavo > Pavo muticus. Next base: position 882,789 of record JACDJE010000001.1, on the reverse strand, counting down.
AAAAAAAGAATGGACAGACAGGCAACTTCCCCTTCTACCCTGCTCTTGGGAAGCTCTATCTGGAGTACTGTATTCAGGCCTGGAGCCCTCAAAACAAGAAAGACATGGAGCTGTTGGAGTGGGTACAAAGAGCTGAAAAAATGCTGAGTGCTGGGGTTGTTCAGTCTGGAGAAGGCTCTGGGGAGACCTTTCAGCAGCCTTTTGATACTTAAAGGAAGTTAAGAAAGATGGAGAGAGACTTCTTAACAAGAGTCTGTAGTGACAGGACAAAGAGTAATGGCTTTAAAATAAAAAAAGGTAAATTTAGATGAGATATAAGGAAGAAGTTCTTCACTATGAGAGTGGTGAGACACTGAGACGGGTTGTGGAAAAGTTGTGAATGCTCCATCCCTGGAAGAATGCAAGGACAGGTTAGACCTGGCTTTGGGCAACTTGATCTAGCAAAAGATTATCCTTAATGTCCCTTCCAACCTAAACCATTCTCTGGTTCTGCAACACTCAGCATTACCTTGTGATACAACTTTAACTGCGGGAATGAAGATCCCCCACAGGCAAGTTTTGGTCCTCTCAGCATGTACAGATCAGCTGGAGAGACTATTAGTGAAGAAGGACACCCTCATACACAACCTCCCCAGATTATTTCTCCAAGATTTAAGTTACTGAGCTGGTTGATGGTATTTAACACTTTTCATGCTATTCTTACTGAAAGATTCAAACAACATGCCCTTTTAAAAATGCAAGATGTAGTTTCACAACTTGAGGAAAATAGCTCAAGAGATCCAACTTGTTTTTTTTCCTCCCCTAAATTGACAGTATACACCATATCTCATATCTCTGAAGATCTTTTCTTCAATGTGCATTTCATTCAATAAATTCAGCATTTCATTCAATAAATTCAGCAAAACTACTTGCAAGCAAGAAAGGAAGGCAACACAATGATTCTGTTAATGGTAAAAGAAACTACTGTAAAGGCACGCAGTTGCTAAAATATTTGCAAGCTGATTTATTGATGTACATCTTCTAACCAGCAGTGAATTTTTGAAGGAATTGTTAACGTCAACGGGATGTCAGCATAACATCATATTTGTTGAAAAGACCAGCATACATTTTTTTTCTTGTTTTGAGACGTTTGTTCATGGTCAACAAGTGGAACTGTAGTCACTGCCCTTTCTCTCTTCCATGTCTACATATGCGAGATGACATAGAACCCGTTCCCTTACTCACTCCTACCCTCCTACTTCACGCTAGTGATTTCAAAGTGCTTTAGCTGTAGATTTATTCCTACCATAAGATACATATGCACTGGAAAATATTAAAAACAAATACAAAGTGAAGGACAATGTTCAGTGGACTCATATACCTTTCCTCCTGCTTGTATAAATGAAATTCCATTATCTACTGTAGAATCTATTCAACATATTTCCAGTAAAGATCAGCAGTGGCATGCAGGCGATCATAATTCCCCATATTTTTAAATTTAATTAAAAATAATCCAAGGCCAGTTGTCACAGAAATTGGGTTTTGATTTTTATTTATTTATTTTTAAGTCAGCCTTTAACAAGCTGTTGATTATAGAAAGCAAGAAACCTGATACTAGGTGGCTGAGGGCTAGTAGCTAGGCACATAAGAAAAGAATGCATAGAGCTCTCACTGCTTCAGACTCTGCAGTCTCTGACCAAAGCACTGATTTGATTTCATGACTGCTCTGTACAGATAGCTGACATTACTAAACACTACTCCAGTATCAACTTGTTAAATTTGAACTCAGACTCAGCGTATCAATATACTAGGCCAGACTAACTGGAGTCAAGAGAAATATTTTGGGAGTTGTTTATTTATAAATGAGTCACAACACACCATGATAATTAATTGGACTATATAATTAAATGATTGCCATAGAATCCATTATATTTGTCAAAGGCTACAATAGCAAATACAGAATGATTCCTCTAGTATACTCTAGTGAATTGCTGAACTGCCATGAAGTCAACTACAGCTTTTGCTTGGTTTGGGGGGGGGCGGGGGGCTTTTAATTCTTTTTGATAACACGTTTGATAGGATATTGTATACAAAGATCTCAGAAGTGATATGGCTCTGTACCTTTCAGAAGAATATGGAAAAAAAAACATTAATATAAAGCCTTTCTTATCCAGTTTTCTGATGTTAGAGATCTTTATAATTTGTGGACATGGCACAAATTATGTATTTGGCAGAATCAAATATCTGCAAATACACAATAGGTACAAAACTGCCACAATCTGGGATTCAGATCCTTGATATATAAAGTATTTTAAAAAGTGAAATCTGGCCTGGATTTCCTGACAATCCACTCTGAACACCATTTCCAAGAGCTGAAACCAACTGTTTATCAGTTCAGTGATGTTCTCCAGAAACACTGACAAAATAATCCGGAACTTGGATGTTATCTAAATTAAATGTAGTAAAATTCATTCAGTATTTAAATATATCTTACATATTAATTGACGTTAAACACAGAAGCCAGCAGTGAAAGGTACTTGAAATGCATGACTCAAAAAAAAAAAAAACACTGAAAGAAGAGAAAACATGTTAAGAATAACTAGATCCAGACTACTTAAAATGCCATAATCTGCTTGTGCTTACTGTGGAATCTGCCATCAGCTTTACAGTGTGATTTTGGGATGAGGAATCAACAAAGTGCGTGGTGATTTCCAGTGATCCACTGTGAACTTCATAATGAAGCTTAAACTGGGAGCAGAGTTTTTACAAGAAAGTATATGACTTTTTAGGCAAAAAGCAAATTTAAAGAAAAATAAAAATCAAAAGTAGTAAAAAAGTGGGGAATCATCAGGCACTAACTGAAGGCAACGACAACGAAAATTACAGGATATTATCTTCGAGGTAATAATATTACGAGTTCAGTAAGGAACTGTCAGAACTTTGGCCTAAAACCCATTGCTTCAACAAGCAAATTAAGACTACAGTAATTTCAAGTAATGGACAATGAGGTCTTAAAAATTGAAATAACTTTTGTAAGTATTATTGCTCTTTCACCAGCATTAACAATTAAAACCGGTAAATAATATTCAGCTTGTTCAAGTCTTCACAAACTCATTTAAACCAGTTCTAAAATTCACATTTCATATGGTTTATGCTTTACTAACAATAAAAACTGCTTCAAGAGTTAATAAGACCAAACTCTTCTGAAATTCAGTTAGACGTAAGTTTCATTACCAAAAAATAAATTTAATATAAACCTTCTAGAGCCGAGTACTATAATTTGGACAGCAATGTTGTTGGGAGAGATATTAAGTTACAGTGTGTTGCTCAGACTGAAGAAGTGGTTGGAAGGGAAAAAAAAAGGAAAGGAAACTGAAAATTCCTGTGGTTCAGGGTGTATACAGAAACAAATGGTATTTACAGTTTCTCTGTTCAAATATAACTTATCTTTAATCTTACATAGAGTAAACCATACTGAGAATAAAGCCTATACGAAATAAACCTGAAAGCCTTCTTCACAGTAATTTATTCATTTTTGCCAACTTTATATGCAATGTTAATCACTACTATAATTGAGTTGGAAAATTACATATTCAAAACTTTACAAAACTGACGTTTAGTTATTTAGACATTGAAGTTATTTAAACAAGAAAATCCCTTCAGGTTCACATAAGCAGGAAATTATTGTTTATAATATATTAAATACAGATATTTCACTATACAACAAATTCACCAGAAAGAGTACCATATTCTAAGAATCAAATCTAAAAAATGAGTGTTGCGGATAATACAAAAATTAACCTTCCCAATGATGACAGTTTGACAACATTAGGAAATTCTGAAATAGCTGTGTTTAAAGTCTTGATTATAAAATTTATTATTTAAAACTTATAATTTTAATGTCAGCTGTAGAACACTGATTTTTCTGTAAGTCAGAACACTCACCTTATGGGGCCTCCACGAAGAAGTGCTAGATATTTCCCTCTTAGAGGTTCCATATCTTTTCTTAACACCACTTGTTTTTCCTTCGTTCCCAGGTTTGAACTGTATGTGCAACTGAGACGTCCTTGCATTATGACACTTGTATTTAAGACTGGATAAACAGCAAGAAACTTTCTGACGCGATCCTTCCAATGAAACACTTCTCTGCAAAACATGGTGGGCTTTGCTCATCTGTGCATTCGGTCTTTCCAGTTCATTTATATTCATCTGGTATTCTGAATCTATTTCTGAGGGTAAACATGCAGATGTGCTGCGTGCCAGTTTTAAAGGAGGGTATTTTGCACTGGAGTTCAGATTTAACTCTTGACTGCAACAGCCATTAACCGTTTCACTGCTTGATGCAAACGCTCTTGGAGTCAGATGAACTGAAATACATGAGAGGCTGTCAGCTATTTCTTCACAAGCTGCCTGCTTGGAACCGTTCAAAATTCGACTTTTGTCCTGTAATGACGTATGCAAGTAAAGCGGTCTTATGTCTCTAGCTTCACCAGGTGCGCAAACTGTTTTAGACAGTCGAAGTCCATTGACTGCTGTTGAAAGGAATCCCTTGGAAACAGCTTGATCTTCCTTATGTGCCAGCTCGCTAGGAGAAATAATTAGTTTATGTGATGTTTGATAGGCACCTCTATGTGGCATCTGACCTGAGGTTACTGGAGAAGCTGGAGGAGTACTGGAAGGACTTCTGGGGAAAATTACCAATGATGAACACCGCCTCAGCGGAACTTTACTCTTCTTCCTCACTGACAAACCTTCTTGGTCAAAAGTAGTATTAATTCTACACACTTCTATTTCTTCCTGAGATGAATTGTTTCTGTATGGACTATATTTGTTCACAGTGTTTCCATACGAAGAATCACTGTGTACAACACTACAACAGAAAGATCCATCACTTGTCGAGAGAGTGCCACTGCCACTGTCACTGATGACGCTGTTACTATACGAACCTCCATCACTCGTGGTACTTGCACATGACCCATAGTCACTGCCAGCACTGCTGAAGGACCCATTGTCACTGGCTGCAATACTGTTAAGACTGCCGATGCACACAGCAGTGTTGCTCAGATGGCTATCATTAGCTTGATGATCAACCACAGTTCTAATACCACAATTTCCTTCATTACAAATACTGATGAATGAAGCATCTTCGCCAGTAGCTGCAGCATCACCAGACCGAAAACATCCATTATACCTCCTGGTCTGCAGAGAAATGTGCAGTGACGTGCTCTTTTTTTTTTGCAGTGAAGAAATAGTTGCATTTCCCTCTTGATTAATTACTTGCTGCATTACAGGTGCACAAGCAACTTGTCTAGAAGCCAGCTTCATTTGTGTAACATTAGGGTCAGAATTCTGTGCCTTTTTGAAGTACATTTGATTGCTACTATCCAAAACATCTTCGGAGGTTTCCGATAACAGATCTGTGTTTCTTCTTTGGGTTGCAAAATGCAATCTTAACCGTCGTGCCATTTGTTCTCATTTCCATGCATATTAGCAAATTAAAACCACAAAGATCCTTCAGCAGAAAGTCTACAAGCAGCTGCACAGAACCTGGAGCTAGTGCATCACAACAGTAAAAGCCCATAAAAGAAGTTGCAAGCTTTGCCCTAATTTCTACAGGATAGTAGTGTAAAGAAAGAAGATATTGTACCTCTTGAAATCAGTCAGCCATTTGTTGAAGTGCAGTTTCTGGACCGTCTTTGATTGCTCGCAGTCAGAAAGCATTCATTTATAAAGCACTTACATTCCAGCGACCTCAGCTGCAACGTACTGACAAACACTATCAACCTTGTTTCAATTATACCTTCTGTAATTTGCATATATGAATATAATAATAACCTCCCAGCACTTCCAAGTTTAAAACAGCAGCTTCTGCTGCAGCTGCACTAGCTGAGTCAATGTGTCCGTACTTTCCCCAGCAGCGTATGACTACTAATATTTTTACCCATAGGTTTAGAATTACAGGAAGTTGGTAGGAATGAAATCCCATATAATTGAGTATCAAGTCTAGGATTGAATTTCCAAATAGTAGCCATGCTAGCAAACTGCTGAGGTCTGACTTATGCATAAAGCAGTGAAATAACCCTTCTCTTTAAAAAAGTTTTTCTGGGCTATTTAAACAAAACTTGAAAGAAACCTGGCATTACCTAACAATCTGCATTCTGTTTAACCAATCACACTTTGCAAAGATTTCCACGTAGTGAAAAGTTCTCCTACAATCAGTTAATGTTTTTTAGTGAGATGCCTCTGCATTTGAAGCGCAACAAGATATCCTGATTAATAATTCAGTGCTTACTTCCAGCCTGCCATGTTAAATAATATATCTTAAACTTTCCAAATTACAGCTGTTGAAGGTAGGAAGAAACAAAATATTCTTACAGTGCAAAGCAAACAACCACCTTGTTTGCTGGAAGCTCAGAATAAGTGGACATTCATTACAGTTTGATATGGCATGCAAATGTATGCCCAGCTACATAAACTACAGAACACTGAGAGAATTATGCACTACGATAAAGATGGTCACTGAGCACAATTACAGAAGAAAGCTATTCTGTACAATTATATATAAGCTGTCTTCTACATTCATAGCTAACTACTAAGTTGGGTTTTTTTCCCCTCAGTAAACTGATCCAAATGAACAGCATGTAAAGAAACTAATATGCTGTCATCTCTTGAAAGAATAACAGGACTGAGAGTTCCTACAGACGTTTCACTGCCTCATCATCTGGAAAGGTCCTTTGCTGGCATCTAGTGGGACTTCTGGAAAAAGGCAATCTTGCCTTTCAATATTTTTTTGTTTTTTCTTTTTTTTTTTTCAATGTGGTTTTTTCCCTTTTTTTTTTTTTGAAACATATTTGATATGAATGTACTTATGAATACAGGAGCCATATACACAGTATAGGCACATATATACAGTACAAAATGCTACCAGACTAGCATGAAATTACTTAGTGCTGCTGAAAAAGTGCAAACAGAGGAGAACACTAGGCCATTTATACTTTTATAGGTCACACTACTAGATTTTTTTCTGCTCCATATTTATTTAACCTTTGCTGTATTTTAAGCTAGAAGGTAATAAAATTAACATTTAAACCTCCTTCCCAAATAAGAGCCAAGAATCCAATTCACAGTACTCCGTTTGCAAGCAACAAATTTGTTTTCTAATTATACTCGAGGGCTTACTTAACCTCCATTACCTGAATTCCATGATTAGAAAGCAGCAGTAAATGAATACTACCTTATTCATAAAAGCCAACAAATACAATAGTTCATCTATTTCATTATGCTTCACCAGCTGGATTTCTTCTAATGTTACGTGTTGGAGCAGGAAGAAAAGTAAAATACCATAAAAGCTTTTTTGGTCACTGTTTTAAAAGAGTTACAGTTGAACTACAAGCAATATATTTTAAAAAGTACACACCCTAAACTATGTGAATGAAGAGGAAACAATGCAGTTCTTCAAGAATCTTTCTGTCCCAACAATACACCTATTAGCAGCACAGTTTGTAACAGGTTAGTTTCATACACAACAAACTGCAACAATTTTACTGGACATACTGTGTTCAGTAACAGTTAGACATTAAGACATATTGGTGATAAAACCAGTGCTGCAGGACTTCCAATTCATGCCAAACTTTGAAGAGGATTTTTGAGCCAAGTTTTCAGGAAAGCAACATTACTTAAAAACAAGAAGAAATTTCAAGCTTCAATTTCTCTCCAGAAGTTAATGGGAACCAAAACACATGGGACAGAATTCTACAAAAAGGAAGACGGTCCCACAGCTGTAAGAGAATTTCAATGTTATCAGCTTACTCACATCTACATTTTAAACAGCTGTCCAGCAGACAGAACAAAGAATGATTGATCAATATTCAAGCCCACTATACTCACTGAAGATGAAACACCTTTTGAGCACAGCTGCATACACATCCTTGTGAAAGAGCATGAGGCATCCATGATTTTTGACATGAGAAGATAACAGAAGTGAGTAGGACTGTCAATCCCCAAGAATCACAGCTACAGTAATGATTTGACCAACTGAAGTAGTTCAAGACATATGGGACAGAAATTCAGTGTTCACCAAACAGAAAGCAAGCTAAATAGAAATAGGAAGACAGCTTCTTCCACTGACTGAATGAGGAGATAGGAAAGATTTTTAAAATGTTATCACAGAACTACACAGTGAGTGATTAGGTCATGCTGCTTTGATACCCAAACGCAGCCACGTAAAGGAAACAAAGCGCTATTCACACTGATGCCAGTAAGATGTCTTGGTGATTCCTATCCCACTAGCAAAGAGGTCAAACAACTCATCTACTTCCTATTAGAGAACGAACAAGGAATTCTCTTGGTGGAAACCAAAAAGTCTCTTGCTTTTTTCCCTTAATTTAGGAGTCTGATTTTCTAGTCATGCCTCCTGACTTCCACGTGGTGGCAGTACGGTTCCAATGACTATGGACAGTACTTCAAGCCTGTGCCGCAGCCCTTAACAGCATTTTGAGACTAACTTCCGAGCATCCTGACACGTAATTCTGGTGATTCCATTTAAAAGCTGCTTTAAATATTTGAAATATATGGGACAAGAAACACCACCAGCCAGCAATAAAATGACTTGGCTATAGCATGATGGCTACAACCAAGAAATAGAGCTCTCCTTTCACAAATGTAATTATTCAAAAGAAATCAGACTTTCATTTGCAGACATTTTCATTCTTTCAACCATTAGCAAAATAGCACCTCCATAAAAGATACAACAGATTACTGACAATACAGACAGCATTAGGAAAAAATGAAAGGGTTTTTGCTGCTAACACATTCCTCAGGCACCAAAATTCTTCAAAATGGGTATCAGAGCAAAACAGCATCTGAAGTGCAAACTAAAGACCACTCAAGTCTCTCCAATTAGGTTCTATTGAAGAATGTCTGTTAAACAGGCCTACAACACAAGTGTTAGCCTTAGTAATTCACAATTGAGCATACAGGCAGGAAGAAAAGGAGGACTCCTCACATAGGAAATGAGAACATGGTCAGGAGTTACAATTTCACCAAGGACACACCTGCACAAGCTACCCCTACCTTATTTACGATATCTCATTCAGAGAGTAACAAGGTAACACTCCAGTGTCTGCTTGTCAACAAAGAAAATGCACATGATTTCTGTCCCACTACTCCTTCATGCTACTGAAGTAAATGCCCCCATGTACACAAACATCTACACTCTCAATATTGTTTTGCAGGAAAAATAAGCATTCAGTAGAGAGCCTTCAGTGTCAGAGAAGGACTTTGCCATACCACTGGAGAAGCAATGCAAGAAGAAATGCTTCTGATTTAAAGCACGTTAGAAGCTCAGAGTAGCGGCCTCATTGCTTCAGAACATCTAATCGTGGTAATGCCAGAAAAGTAAACAAATTTGGTCTTCCTTAGGGTTGCTCTTTTTTTCAAGGCTTTTTAAAATTATTTTAATTTTGAACATTGAATCCAGATGAAGTTATTTTTGCTGAAGCCTTTATTAAATTGCAGTATTAATACAAAAGGACCTACCAAACGGTTTTCATCAAACACTTCAAAAAGGAGTCTGTGTTTCTGAGGATTAACCTAGGAAAAAGAAAGATGTTAATAGTTAAAGTATCTGCTGAATACCACTGTTCGTGTCATTAAGACAAATGACATATTTCTTTCCTCCTGCATAAGCATAGGAAGACCAATAAAAAGTCAAAATTAAAACAACGGTTTCTCACAGAACTTGATATGAGAGTTCCAGCACGTACCATTGCTTTTACATACATCAAAGCAAAAACTAAACGATGCTGACATCCAGGTTATAATTCCTTTTCTCCAATAACTTTGGCTCAGAGCTTACGTAAGCATATTGGTTTAACTAGAGGTCTAAAAGGACCAAGAAGTATTTTCTAACATTAAGATACATAACCTCAAAATATTTGTGATTAAGTTCACAGATGGCAAACTGGTGAACCACACACTGCTCTTCTACAGAAGACTTTAAACCAGTGGTTTATCTTTATCAACCAAACTAGAGGTCTTAGAGAACACTGCAGCAAGGGAAATTAAAACAATTATCAGTCAAAACAATTATTTAAAAAAAGGTATAGGTAACAAATGCAAGAAAATGACCTCCTTCTTCCTCACATAGCACTGGCAAAAAGAAAGATGAGAGGATATTGCTTCTAAGCAATAAGAAAAAAGAGAAAGCAATAGTAATGTTTGAAAGAGAACAGCAAAAGTGAAAAGAATTAAAATAACACCAATGGCACAAGAACAAGCAGGCAATCTAATAAGATTATCAATTGCTTTCTAGAACTAACCATACATATAAAGATATCCAAGAGTACAGTGCTTTTTTACGTTGCAGAAAAACTCTGACTGGAAACTGATGATACATGTTACTTTACATAAGGTCACAATTTCCTCATTATTCAAGATTTGAGTTGTTTATCAGAGGAGGGAAATTCATCATCACTCGGGCATGCTTTACAAAGGCAGCTTTCTCACACTCCAAATTCAGAACTCGAGAGTTCTTTAGTAGTCACTTACAAAATCGGGTCCTCCCGGTTCCTGAAACACTCAACAATACAGTCCACATTCTGATTATGTGCTTGTTGGACAAATAAGACCTAAATTAAACATCAAACCTACACTTTGTTCCTAAAATATAAATAATGCTATGTGCATTATGCAACACCACCAATTGGCACCAACTAGCACCAACATCCCAAAATTAGCTGACAAATTTATGCCCAAGTTTTTGTGCATTAATGGAACAAAGAAGGTAAGATTTGTATTTGTGCTACAGTAAAATCTTACAGTCTTGAAAACAACAGATGTATGCTAAGGAAAGCAGCCTGTGAGCCTTTGAACATTAATTATAAACACTGCATTTCTCATTTAAAATGAAGCAGCAAGAAAAAAAAAAATCCTATTAACATAACAACCAACTCAGGTAATAACATAGTAAGAAAACCACAAAACAGCTCAGACACTTACTCGAAATAAAAGTTCTTCATTCCACTTTGGGTTCAAGGACTGTGTGTAGGGAGGAAAAGGACAACATTGGTTACTGTGCCAACAACATACTGGTGTCTTTTTCTGCTTTTCTTCACGTCACATCTATTTCATCTCCTGTAACAACCTACTTCAAGCACAAAAGCTTTAATCTTGCTATTACAGATAAAAGTCATAGAAGTCCTATGCTGTTTAATGCAGTGCAAAATTGAGACAATTTATACACGTATTCTCAGGTTTGGGGTAACACCAGGGATGCAGAAGGCGGCCCGTCCTGCCATGCAGCTCCGTTAATTTACTGTATGTCTTCAGTAACACCCACTGCTTCCTCTCACGTCCGTATCCGCTTTCTGCTTTGCTTACAGGTAAGCACAAATTAATTCTAAACTAAGAACTCTTAGCAAATGCCAGATCTCTCAACAATGTCACCTCGACACACCACGCACAGATGGACCAAATCCAACATTCTCTGATCAACCACACATCTCTTCTGAGTGTGCTTATTTTAGAAATACTATAGATGCTTAGTAACAATCATCAGCATGAAGGTGAAACAGAACCACAGAACGACTCTTGGGTCAGCTCATAACACAAATAACAGTCATTACCAACAGCAATTTGGAAGATTATTTTCTCTCTCATGTATAGTCTTTCATTTTCAATAGATCTACCATAAGTTATTACTTCTAACACTGACTTTTGTCTGCAGATATCCTAGAGAAGCCAGAAGTATCATGGCTCAGGAAAACTATACAATTTGATGTACAAGACAGAAAAGTTGTATAGAAAGAGAGAGATTACTACACCATTAAGGATCTAACAACCAAAGCAACCCAGCATTTCCATTAACTACTTAGTTTTGAGTCATTACTTACCTCATCTTCTTTATTGCTTCTCTACCTTACACCAATAAATTTATTGAAAGGAAAATACTAAAAATAATGCCACAAACAGAAAAATAGAGTAGACTATGGAACGTTTCTTTCACTCAGGAGGAACGTTAGTCCTCGTAGCTCTCGTCATTTTACCTTTTCCTCAGAGTTTAATGAAATAAATAAAACCCACATCCACAAAGACAAGCAAGCTAACCTTTCTAATAGTTTTTGTCTGAACACTGCTAAGGACTCCATTCACTGGATCATACACTGTCACTTTCACATATGGGTCACTGAGGGGAAAAACAAAAAAAAGATGAGCAAGTTGCTAGATATCCTTTTTCTTTTTGTCAGCATTATTAGCAGATGAGCTTTAAAAGGTTTAAATTAACAGAAGCTATGAAACTAGGAATTACCATTACTTTATAAGTATATATATATTGACACTTAGAAACATTTTCTAAACAGTATCAGTAATAACGTTTAATAGTTTTTAACTCCATAGCAGCTATGCTGTTTTACATTCTGCATATCACTACAACTGGATTCTTTCTTTTACAATTCTTCTTTCATGAGGAAAGGTTTAAAATATCCTGATGCACTTCTACAAAACACACACCATCAGTTGTGACTGAAAATGCTTGAAGTATTATATATCTTGGTTTTGACAGTAACAACTTGGAACACCTAGAATCTGAGGTGCTTCCTTAAACATGCAATATATTTTTATCATGTTCTACTCCAGAGACTTGGAGTTTAACCTGAATGTTTCAGCTGATGAAGGTGCCTAAGAGGATTGCTTAAAATGGTCTACTGCCGCAGATTGGGGTTTTTTACCAGCAACAATCATATGAGTAACTGCTTCTTTCAAGAACGGGGCACAGCATCCCATTCTGATGCAAAAATCTGCCACTGTTTTTCTTGGAGAGTTAAAAATTAGTGCCATTAAAAAAAGACAAGACATTCTATGGCTTAAAAAAACAACACGAATATCACAAGAGAAATTTTTCTAATGCTAAACTGATGGCACAAGTAAATATTAATAATATGCTAGTGCATTAGTCCTGCATTCTGTACATATGCCAAAAAAGCTGACAGCAGATCGTATTAAACCCACCAGCACTTCTCCAGTCCCTCTGCTCAAAGGATTGAGGAAAAAACGTTACCATAAGCTGCATGCCACTGCTTGCCAATTCTACAAGATCCTGCAAAGCATTTCAAAGTCTGATCTTTACTGTGGTAAATGTTAAGCCACTTTAATTGTTTCTTCCCTTTTACAGATTGTTAACTTCAAAATTCGTACATACCCAGAGCCTGCAGCCACTGGCACTGGTTAACCACATCTACAGAACTGGTGGATGCTGTTCCTCTGCATGCAATTTGAGTTAAAATAGTCCTGTTGTGCAGTTCAGTATTGTGCTCACCCCAAGCCTTTAAAGTACTGATGAGATAATTTTGATGATAATTAAACTATTGTTTTAAATGCACTCTACCTGAAGAGAACATGTACATGTAAATGTCCTCCCTGACAGAACCACTGTACTATGTGGAGTATTATGCTTTCCCACACATCGCTTTGCTAGGACATAAGGTCTGTCCACGTAACTGAGGCAAGAAAGCACACATCTTCATGTTTATATAGCCTCTGATCATTTATAAGGTATCAGTTAAAACAATTCTGCTTTCTTTTGAAACAGATATAGTAGGCTTTACTAAGATAAATGGCTATGGAAAGTAAATAATCAGATGTCTCCTAAGACATTAACCCTTGCGTTCTTACCTGGCTCCTAGGATATCCTTCTTGGCCAGACCAATTCCAGCTATAACCTTCACCCTGACAATTCGTGTGTTCTCCTGAAATACAAAATGCCATATTTAGGATGCGTTTAGTCAATTTATTTTTCAGATCTGTTTTTAGTCTACAGAGTTAAAAAGCAGTGGCACAATTTTGGATTCACACTGAAAACTACAGATAAGCAGTGCAGACACTCTGTCTGACAGAACAAGTTCTAAAAGTCAGTAGCAAGCTTGTTCTACTTTTACCCCTTTCCAAGCATTATCAGCATCGTATTGCATACAGTGGTAGATGGAGAACTCAACAAACCAGCTATATCAAAATGGTAGGGTTTTTTGTTTGTTTGTTTTTTAATTAATTTATCTGGGTTCTCAGCATTCTCAAGTGGGATTCTGTTGAGTTAGGGTGCTTAATGCTACAGGACACGATGGCTAATCTCACATACAGCTGTTCCCAGCAGCCCTCTTTCCCAAACACCACTCAGAAAGACGACATTGCTCTGGCACCAGCAGTCGCCATTTTCCCGAGAGCCTTGCAATACTGATATGGATGTACTATGCAGCACACATGAAGACCTTGTAGAGCAAAATGGTAAGAGTGAGCAAGCTGCTATCGCTGCAATTCAAACAGCCCTGTGGCTTCTATGGCACCTGAGCTGCACACAGCTCTGGTCACACTACTGAGCAAGGCAGATGTGAGAAATTCAGATGGGTTGACTTCAGTGGAGTTGGAAGCACATTACGCTGAATGATTCATTCTTCTCCTACCCTGAACATCCTGCAGAGGACAGAGGGCTTTCTGCAGGATGACCGTCTGACCTCTCCTCCCCACACACCGATGATCAGGCTCTGCTGATCTCAGTTGAGCTGTGAGGTTCTGGAATGCCGTGCACACCCAGACCGCCCCGCAGCAGCCATGCTTGGTGCCAGGGCCTGCAGCAGCTCTTCCTTCCCAAGCTGGGTTACTCTCTAAAGATGAGTGGACCCTTAACGTGTCCAGATAGAACAACCCCATGGCATACCTGCTCCCAAATCCTAGTATCATCTCCTTTGTACCAGTTCTAGGATGCAGCAGACCCTTCCATGGAACTGTTTGAACTGCTGAGCTGACTGAATAGAACTCACCTCATTCTACCAGATGATTTTCTGCCAGTTTAGTCAGCTGATCACCTGACCAGAGGTCCCCAAATCAACAGACAACGTTCTCACGTAAAGTGCAGTTTGTTTGTTTTCCTACTTTAATCCCTGATCCAAGTTTTGAAATTTTAAGTATACCTCTACAGATGAAACTCACTGAGAATGAGAGGAAACCCCAAAGCTAGGATTGTTAACGCAGAATGGCAGTGCCTGCTGGGCTGCTAGACAGCCTTTTTGAAGAAGCCAATGTAAGAGTGACCGAGTACTCCCACAGAGAGCACATGTAGCAAACAACTGCTGTAGAAAAGAACATCCTGTTGTCACCTCTGAAATACAGCAGTACCACACGGGTTGTGGTGACAGGCTTGCAGAAGTGCAGAAGATAAGGAGTATAGCCAAGACATTCAGTTCACCAGCAGCGAGCTCAGCACTCATAAGAAAACCGCATCAGTAGTGTACCTTTATATTCCTTTAGAATTTATCTCAAATTTTCCAGAAAGAAATGATGTACACATAAAATAAACCTTTGGTGACCTGCAGAAGACAAGAACACTTATCCCACAGAGGGCAGCTCTGGTGAAAGTTGAAGTGAAAAATGGGCACAAGCAGGATGTGGTTTTGCCTGTAAAGCTGCCACTACTGTTTTAATCCTCAAAACAGATCAAACATAGTTCGCTTTTTTTGAGCTGTGTATTGTCTAACTTCACATCATCATGCTATTGGGGTGATATAAGAAGAGCTGAGCGAAATAAAGTCAGACCGTGAGCTAAGGACTCTAACATACACATTATTAACAGTCAGTTAATTATTAGGAACACGCTCAGCCAAAAAACCTGTGCCTAAAGGCAGCAAGCACCTGCAGTCACCACTCATGTGAGAGAGCAAAGCAGAAGCAGTGCTGAGCCAGCATGAGGTAATGGGCAGGGGGGAAGAAGGTGTGCCTGGAGGGAGGAAGCACACGGAGGGCATTGCCTTCCTCTTTTAGAAAAGAGGAATGAGATGAGAGAAAGTAATCGTTTTAAGTGCTCTTAATGCTCTTTATTTTTCTGTACTCGGGTAAGGTGTAGAAGGAGTATAATTTGCTAATTTCCCTTTTCTTCTCTACTTTCTGTACTCCTGCAATGTAAGACAATTTTTAAACTAATCAAGACACTTGATTAGCATCCAGTTTTATTCCAACATTATTCCTATACTGTGGCTATTTTATCCTGTGACTGCACACTAATCCTGTTAGAACTTCAGAAGACACAGACTTCTGAGAGTCACCTGCTATTCCCTATTTTCTCCTTTCTTCCTTTTTCAGCACACGATCCCAGATGTCTTTTCCCACACAGTGTTAAAATCCTACTCTGAATACAGAACTATTAGTTTTCAACATGGACCTTTCTAGTGCTCACCATTTCAGTATCCTAGCGAGTCACAAGAAGTCCTGTGAGTAACAGAGAGAGATACCCATTTTACAGAAAACTGAACCAGGGCAATGAAGAACCACTAGATTTGGGCACTGCAATTCAGATTCCCAAGTACAGCACATAAAATAAACAGGTGTGCACAAAATAACCTCCATTACAGCTTCCTTTAGAGCCCAGCCTCTTCATAAGTACAAACCAACCAACAACAGAATGCAGAGACAGGAAGCTGAGGCTCCGTGCCAGCGCTCAGGGCCAAAGCAACAAGCTGCAGGTTTTCTATAGCCCCGAGGCCATTCACTCTATGAACTGCGCACACAGAATCATACATGAGAGCTACACAGCAAGTCCCTGATCATAAACCCCTTAGCAAGGGTGGCTAAAAAACGACTAAGCTGAGCAAAATTTACTGGAGTAAGCTGAAACAGAGCAGCGCCTGATGGGTGTGCTGTTAGCCCAGCTAGACGGCCTCCAAGTTGTTGGCAACCATTAAGAGGCTGTGAGAGAGCAGAGGGCAGTACAGCCCTGCAGCACGCTGTAGCAATTCTCTAGCACTATTCCAGCGCAACTGCAATCCTAAGAGGAAAATAAACGACTTATGAGAGGTCCATAGCTACTCCTCTGAAAATACCGCACAAATTACGACAGAGTCACGTTAGAGCAGAGTACGGATAACGCCTGGGGGCAGCCCGGCCCCGCACCGCGGAGCTCTCCGCTACCGCAGCACCCCGCAGCCTCGGGCAGCGCACGGCTCCCACCCTCCTGCAGCCCCGCTTCTTGTCGACACAACTCGGCGCGTCACCACGACGAAGCTCCGCGCGCAGCTAGGACGCCAGCCCCCCGCCTCCCACGGACGCGGACAGGAGCGAGCTCCCCACAGCGCCCGGCGGCCACAAACAAAGCCGCAGCCGGGGGCGGGCGCCGGGATACGGCACCGCCTCCGCGCACGGCCCGGTAGCCGAGG
>JACDJE010000001.1:806610-865186 GCA_016647715.1 Pavo muticus | reverse complement strand
GCCTCGCGCGCCCCCCTCCCCTCCGGCCTCCCGCCCCGCCCTGATTGGCGAAGAGGAGGAAGACGGCGGCGCCCGATTGGTCCTCCCGCCGCGCCCCGCCCGGAGACACGCGCCGTGTGGCTGAAGGGGGGGGGGGCGCGCGCGGCCCCTGGGGGCGGGCTCGGCCTCCGTTTGGGGAGAGCGCGTCGTTTGTCCGTAGTGTGTCCGGTAACCTTATTGTTTCCATCACGTGTGTCTTTTCTGCATCTCAGGGGCGAGCCCTGGGGCTCTTTGCATTAACAAATGGAACTGCAGAAATTCGTGAGAAACAGAGAGGAAAACAGCATCGAGGTGCAGATGGGATCCCGCGCACCGGGGTGACAGTGCGGCCTTCCGCGGGGACCTGGCGGAAGGAAGGCCCCGTTGTATAGGGAGCTGGCCTGGAGTCATGGCCGGGTAGAGAGAGGGCCCAGGGGGCGAAGCGAGCTGCCATGGCCAGTGTGGAGTCAAACAGCCACGGTGTAAAGGCCTTCCGCTGTCTCAAAAGAAAAATCTGTGGCTGGTAGCTGCATGTCAGTGAGGGAGGACACTGACGCTGCTGCTGACAGCATGCAGTCAGCCCTAGGGAGCACCCTGTGCTCCTCAGCAATTCCCCAGCTGCTGCTTGAAGGACCTGTTTCCAAAACGTGGTGGTAAAAGGCCTGAACTGGTGCTGCCCTTACCAGAACTATGACTAGGCAGCAAGCCAGGCACCCTGGTGGGTAATGCTCCCTGGTGCTACCAGGCCCTGCCCATGGTCACACCTGGCGGACAGCCCTGAGCAGAGCATCTGTTGTTCGAGGGATAGAAGGTCTTCAGCTCTAATTGGTTGGCTCTAGAGGACATGCAGTCACTGACACTCACGGTCAGTTGTATTTTCTATTTAAAACCTTAGCTACAGTGATTGTCAGGAAACAAGGCATTTTGTGCATTGGTTATGTTCTGTGAAATCCTAGTTCACCAGTCGGGGGTTGGAGCTTGATGATTCTTGAGGTCCCTTCCAACCCAAGCCATTCTATGATTCTATGATCACCAACAGGAAGTTAGTCATCTTCTCTAATGGGCCTTGTTGGTCCTTGGCTTGCGGCTTCTTCTCATCTGTTTATCTGCAGGGTGGGTTGTCCTCCCAGTTTACCAGCTGAGAAACTGAGCAAAGATCTGTTTCTGCCAACATCAGATTGTGCATGTCTCAAAGTGAACGTAGGGCGTTATTTATTAAAGATCATGTGAGTTCACTTAAACTGGTGAGAGTCAGACAAGGTGGCATTCAGGCAGCTATCCTTAGTCAAGATGGTCTAATGAAGATGACTGTGGGGAAACCATATCTCCTATTAGACCAGCTGGTACCACTTGGAAAAAAAAGACCCGGACATTCTTCTGAGTAATTCAAAAGAAAGAGCCCCCTCCTGTTTCTGGGTGAGGCCTCCAGACATGCAATCCTTCAATCCAGTTCCATTCACTTTGCTTACAATGCTCCTTTGTAGCACAAGTTTGAGGCTTGTCCAAATTTAAATGATTCCTGGGTGACTGAGCAAGGACAACCTACCTAACTGATAGCAGGTACAATCACCAGGTCACCCCATGAAGGGCTATTGTTGCTATGATTGAACCTAGTGTTGGTTAAGAAACTCTTCCTACAGCAAGCTAGAAAAACCATATGGGTTTGTGGCTGTCAAGCATGATTCTTTTTGCAATGCTTCCTCTTATACTGGGTTAGAGGACATAAACCATGTCAGACACAAAGCATCAGAATTATGTGTTTTTTCAAAATTATATCAGTCTGATAAAATACACTATTTTATTTCTCCCTATGAAGTGGCTATTACAACATTGCTGTCACGTGGCTGAACTCTGCACTGTCTCTCTCTGCGGTTTCAGTCCCACCTTTTCTACACACCAGAAGCACACCTGAGGTGTTAAAGAACGAAGGGGTTGCTTGTGAATAGTTTATTAGCACATTCTTTCTGTAAAACATCAAAACTCAAACAGTAACTTCTGAGTAACCTATCACTTCAAGATGAAACGATGCCCCTTCTGAGATTTACAACAGGGCTGTAGCACATTCCATTTTTTAAGTCATATGTTTTTTTAATACTATATATAGTTTTATTTTGTTTCCATGAAAAGACCACAGACTGTCCAGAACTGAAGTTACAGCACAGTTGCAAAACAAGTCCATCAGCAGTTGCCTGCTATCAGTGTGGCTTGTGCTTGCTTTGCTACCCAGAGATACCCATATACTGAGTTAAGGTCTGTGTGCATTTTCAGTGTAATCAAGAATTATCTTCAATATCACAAGCCTCTAGCAATTCACTAAAAAGAGAATAAATTTAAGTTAAAGAATATTCCCTTACTTACAAGAAAATAAAATGCAATGTTTGTTAACAAACACTGAATTCTCATATAAGATATGTGTCTCCAGCATTTAATATTTTATGGTCTTGTGCAATTACAGACTAATAGGGGAAGAGAGCTCTTCTGACAGATCTTCCTTTTCCTTTTACAAATAATTCATTGTCAGCTGCACAGAATAACCTGCATTTGGATCATCTAAGTGCAGTGGAATGCTTTATCTGTATATCAAGGCCATTAAAAACATATGAATATTTAATCTCATTACTCCATCCCAGTGGTGAGTTCTCATCCGGTAACAAAGAAATGTGACTTCTCTTGCCATCTAAATCAATATTAATTGACCTGAAAGATTTAAAGAAAAAAAAAGAACTTCATTTTCCATCTCGTGGATGATAGCATCTAGACTGACAGACCAAAGGTATGGCCAGAATTGTATTTACATTTACAATATTTGGTTTGCTTCTTTCTTTACACTAAATCCCTTTATGATCTAAAGACATCCATACATTATACTGAACTGCTTTGAAGAAAAAACAAACACACACAAAGCTGTCTTTGTTGTTAAGCAGAAATGAGGTTGTAAAAGATTTGTTTCAGATTTCCAAAGGGTTATCGTAATAAAACAACATTTAGCTTAAGAGTATATGTGAACAGCGGTCATAGTTAAGTTATAAAAGCTAGGATGGTAACTGACATCCACGTATATCCTGGATTATTCAATACAGGATACGGATTTGCTATAAAGGATTTTAAATCAAGCTAGATAAATTACCTTCATTGCTCTCGCTTTAAACCAAAGGAATTAGAGGTAATTTTATTGCACTTACAAAACAAAACACCCATATGCAAACGATACACAGTTAGATTTTTGTCCTATTATCTTTTGTTCTACTGAGTCATATAATAGAAAATGTTACGATGAACCAGTCACGGTGTCACAGTGACAGGTAAATGGAAAACTACGTACAGGAGGGAATTAACAGAAAAAATACACCTCGCTAGTGAGTCACTGCTGTGACTAAGCTAAGTAAATACCTATTGAGAGCATTGAAGTCTCAATTTCTCAACTATGGTGGCAGTGACTCACTAAGACAACTAGTGTCAGAGAGTTAAGAGCCCAAGACCTAACATTCTTCTTGGCTAAACAGTTAATTGCAAATACGTGCTAGATAATAGATTTCAAACACCACGATAGCACGGTGCAGCACTGAGACCAAGATGAAAGCTTGAATTTTGAAAGCGAGAACTTCAGCCTGATAAAATGACCCCAGGCTGACTATTGTCTGTGCATGGCACTCCAACTAGGCAGGTCAGGTTGCTGTGAAATTAACGCCTCCTGCCTCTTTCCTTGGAAACTACAACAGATACAAAGAGCACAAGAACACTGTTATAGCAGATTCTCAGCAACAAAACACTTTTTCAGCACAGTCACCACCATTAGCTATGCATTTTCACCAGCAATGAACAACAGCCTGCATGCCACACTCATAAAAATCTGCACGAGGTCCCCTCAGAGAGCTGCTACATCTACAGCTCTCAATGGAGGGAGGGGTGGATATAAGAAGGGAAAGATGTACAGCAAGAAGCGTTGTTCCTCATTTCTGTGACCACCTCAAAAGTTTACAAGCAATTCAAAATGTCTCTGGATTGATGAGCAAACCTGCATAGTAATAAGAGCAACTATAGAGGAGGTGGAAAGATATATTCATTTTGTGCATATGCATTTGAAGAAAGTGGTAAACACTTGTCTGAATCACCACCGAGATCTTATTTTTCTCTGTTTTCAGCTGGAGAGGGAGGAGCTGCAAGAACAGAAACGTGGAGGTGCTGAGCTCCAGTCAACTGCTGTCACCGTGCCCAGCTTAATTCACCACCAGCGATCCCATGGTTAACACAGTCCTTGTGGCTGCTTATGCCCACAGCTCAGCCTTCCATAGCGTTACAGAAGTAAGAACTTTCTGGACATGATGTATTTGGGTTTTTCTTTAAATACCTTGAGATTATCACTCTGTGTGCATGTGAAGTAGTCCATATTAGCTACACTTTGCTAGAAGCTAAAACATTGCTAAGATCAGAGGAAGCTACTTTTCTGAATGGCTGTGTGCTCATGCACTCCTGTCTTTACTCCTCTCTTTTCTTTCCACAAGTAATCCGTGTTGGAGTAGATTTTAGTTATTCCATTAGCACAAGAATATCTATCTGAACAAGGCCTCCTGGACACGGGAGTTTTGACTCCCCTCTTCTGTGTATGTAAAGAGAGATTGTTTTCATTTTCAAAGCAGTGTGAAACAGAAACAGAAAGCACTTTGTCCCAGCCAGAAATAGTAATTCCTTATACACAGCTTTTTCAACAACACATTTCAAAATGCCCTCTTGTCTCAGGGCAAGCAGGAACTGACTCTGGGAACTAGTTATCACAGCCCCTGGAACAAGCATCCTGTTGAAGTACTGATATGGAGAAGGCAAGTTAAAGACTTGAGAGTATTTTTGTTGGAGAAAGGAGTTGATGAGCAAGTTCTAATTGGGGAGTTCATAACAGAATACAGTTACAGAGTTGTGCTTTTTGTCAGTTCTGAGAAAACAAGGATATTTGAGAAGAGGAAGCTCTTCTCAAGCTCTAAACCAAACATGCTGAGAAGTAGAGATTTGTAGGGACAGGCTGTTCAGCTGCCCAAGGAAGGCTGCAGTGACAACAGCTGCAAGTTCACTGAAAACTTGATTCTAATTTGCATCATGTGATTTACTATTACAGATAGGCAAAGTTTCAAGGATAATAACTTAAAATAATTCTTTGAAAAGCAGCAGTTTATTAAAAAGAAGATGACAATAAAGATGAGCCACAAGGCCAAAAATGGAAGTTTCTAATAATTGCTGAGCTGAGGCATTACCAGATATAGCAAACAGGTAGGCAGGCCCAGGGAGAACACTCAGCAGGAGCCACGACAAAGCGGTTGGAAAATAGAAATGTAGATGTTCCAAGGCAACCCATTGTGAGTACTGACGTCACTGGGAGGGTAACTCTTGAATATTCAACACACGTAGCAGGAATGTTATGATCTATTAAGAACATTCTGTGGTTCTGTAACCTCTGGGTTATAAGTGTTCAGCACTATACATTTTCTAAGCTAACTTCTCATGTCCTCAGTTCACTTTTGACTGAACTAGCTTTGCTTAGCTTGTGTATATATATGTGTGTATGTATATATATATATATACACACATGCGTGTATATATAAAAATATTCATATATTCACTAAAAGATTTGCAGCAAAATTCACCATCCAGACATGAAACTAAGACTCAGACCAGCATCCACATGGGGATGCCTGTAACACCGAGGAGCTGCACACAACTCTGAATAGCACAGCTATCACTACTGTGTTCCAGGGTTCTCAACCAAAATATTATTTTCACATTTGCTCGTAAATTTCAGCTCAACTGGAAGTTGAAACTGTGTTGTTGTTTTTTCCCCAAAATGTAATGTACAAATTACCACACGAGCAACTAAAAAGGGATAGCTGCAGAACTGGGGCATAAAGCTAACGAAGCTCTCTGAAAAGAAGATCATTCTGAGAGCACAGACAGCACAAGGTTTAAGGCTCACTTGCATGCTCAGCTTTAAACGTGTGGCTGGGCTCAGGTCAGTACAACTCCACAGCTGTGACCAGAACTCTGTTTCGGGTCCGCCTTAACATACATTTCCCACATAAAGAAAATAATCCAGAAGTCATCTTAATATAAAATGTTTTTATTGTTTTTGAAAACATTTAAAAAACAATTTTTGAGCACTTTCAATAAAAAAAATAACTGAAATGCTACTGCAATATTCAACTACTGTAGTTTCAGCAGTACAACAGACAACGAAACACTGCGGGAGAGAGGGAAAACTGGATTTCCTGCATTAAATGAAAACGTAGTACAGGGATTTATTTTTTTCCTTAGGGTGCAGTTAATAAAGCACGGTATAGTACAAGATTATTATATGAACCTTGGATGCACTGCACAAGAAACGCTTTCCTTCTTTTCAGTTCAGAAGTCAGTGCTTATTGCAATTATTTGCAAATTATTTACTTCATGAATTCTTATCATGATAAAATGATGCAAAAATATCTTTCAACACCCGAACAATAAAAAAGAATCCAAAAAAGGAACATATTCAACAATAACTAAGCTGAATTAGTTAACATAAAAAAGTAAGTAACTTGTGAATAGCTATGCTCACCTGGTTAACACCGAACCAGCTTCAATACAGCAAAGAATAAAAAAAAGTGGTTACAGGAATATATCTAGTACTGTACAAGATTAAGTCATTAACACTCATGCACATTTTGTGATCATGTATTAACATGGTGAAGCAAACTAAACTTGATTTTTCCTGCTGTAATATTCTCATTTAAGAGAATAAGAAATAGAAATATCTCATTGAGATCAATGCACATTGCTACATAAGACAATTTCACCTGTCACTTTTAATGACATTTTGCCTTTTAATAATGAAACACATTAGATTTTTTTCTGTTTTATTTTTTGTGGGTTTTTTTGTTTATTTATTATTTTATTTAAATCTATTGGCCGTATTTGTTGCATTTATCCTAAGGAATGTGCCTGCCACAGGTTCAACAGAATATTAGTGCAATACGTGAACCCAGATAGTTTGCTGGACTAACCAACCAATTTTAAAGTGTTTGCTGCAGTGCTGTACACAGTGTAGAAGTTCACTAGTTTGTATATTTTAGCAAAAACTGCTATCAAAATTATTTATCATCTTAGTTGGAAGCCAATTATGTAAACAAGGGGTCAGAACTGTCTCATCTTTGTTCTGGAGTATCTGACAGACAGGCTTCCATTTGCTAAAATCACGGAATCTTCCTTTGGGTATTGCATACTTTGGTGTGCAGTAGTGCTCTGTCTCAATGTAAAGAACTAACTAGCACTAAATACAGGGACCTCATAGAATATTAGTTGTAACACCAACACAAACACTGCTAAAAGGACACATACCAATGTACAAAGCTGTGTCTATGCCTGGGATTTCACTTGAAAGAACCCTTACTGAATAGAACACTTCTTCAATTAAACATACGTTTGTTTTCAATCCGCTGATCACAGAATATTCCTGCTAATTAAATCACTTGTTCAAAGTAATGCTTGTATTTAAAAACAACGTAAAAGGTACTTTAAAAACCTTTGGTGACGGCTGCATAATTTAGAGAGCATCAGCTTCAAATCTACTCTTGTTTTAGTGAGAAATGTTCTGAAAAACTAGTGGAGTTAGGTGAGAACTTGTTTACACCCAGCTCACGTCAGTCTCAGCAACACGGGGGCCAGGCCAGCACATCGTGCAGACGTGGAGACTGCCACAGCACGGATGGAGCTCGAGTTCTTCCCCCCACTCTCCACTGGAAAGCAGGGTTCACATATTCACCGGCACTTCACACAGGATCAGAAAAAAGAAGCGCTGAGTGTGTCTCAGATCCAGCCAAGTCAACAAGGTAAGAGGATGGTGAGCCCTACCTCTGGCTAAAGGCCATGGACAGGTATGCAACTCAAGCCCTGCCACTGGCAACTTGTGTCTAAAGGAAAAATGGTTCCAGCCTTACTGCAGACACCTAAAAGAACCCTACCGTGCAGTTTTCAGACTCCTAGCCTCTTCCTTAACTAACTTAAAAGGGTGACTTGGTCTTCAAATAAACCACACCACTGCATAGCCCTATGTTCCAAGGAGCAACCCGAACTCTCCAAGTCTGTTCCTAACGAAGCAGCAAAACTGATGCAAGCACAGTGAAATCACGCTCCCTGTAAGGTGCTACAGTTTGTCACAACAGTTTTGTCCCTGAAGAAGCAGCCACAGACTGGTGGTCAATCAGGGCAAGAGCAAGAGAAGGCATGATACACCAGCACCTGAAGTGACAATGCAGCAGCACAGTTCAGATCAGCACCGCCAAAAAAATTAATCAGTACTGAGATCAAGTCCTTAGCAAAAACTGAAGAAACAAATGACCACTAAGTCACTCTAAAAAACAAAAATTAAAAACAAATAATAATCTGAGCATCTATTCCTTAATAAATCTAGGGGGGCTTATTGTGCCTTCCCATTCATAAATTCATGACCTCTTATTCAAAGAAGGAATGCAAGAGAGGAAAATGTCTTCTGCTCTGCTTTTAGTTTGTCAGTTCACATGAAAAACAACCAATTTTATAGTAAGCTTAAGGGATGGTACTGTAGCATTCTCAGAACAATTATTTCTTAACAGCTTGCCTCTGCAAGCCCTCTTTCTAGCATCAGGGCCATGGCTGGTCAAGCACTCTCTCTTCATCGTCAGAGAGAGAGACTCATGCCATGCTGATAAAGCAAAAGGCCTTTTTTTTGGTTTAAGTGAACTGGTGAGTTAGAAGTTTAAATCCCATTTTCAAAGAGGGGTAGCTGAGGGTGTATAACAAAAATTGGATTCATCAGTCCTCTCAAATCATTCAGTGAAAATTGAATTCAGGCTTCTAAAACCAGTAAGCACTTTTAAAATAAATTTTATCCAAAATGAGATCACATCTATAAAGTGCCTGGCAGTATTATGGCTCTATACAAAGTATTTTTAGATCCACCACATTTTATAATATTTTAATCATCTTTTATTTAAAAGAGAGCAAGACAGGCTCAACCTACTGAAATATAGAGGAAAGAACATCTTCCTACACTCGCCACTATGTTAGAAAAGAGCAAACTTGAAAACGAATCTTTAAAAATAGTATTTTAATGAGCTCTAGCAGCTCTTATTTAAAAAAGAGAGGGAAGATACCACATCGCTTCTTTAGCTTCCATAAATAATTAAACAGTTCCTATCATTTTAAAATAAGGTGTTACGCC
Source organism: Pavo muticus (assembly GCA_016647715.1). Lineage (NCBI taxonomy): Eukaryota > Metazoa > Chordata > Aves > Galliformes > Phasianidae > Pavo > Pavo muticus. Next base: position 855,951 of record JACDJE010000001.1, on the reverse strand, counting down.
TAGATTAAACCTCAGTGCTAAAATCTTCTCTCACAAATTTTACCTGATATAAAAGCACTGAAGTGAGAACTAAAATATCAAGTACAATGTCAGAAACATTAATGGACAAAATAACTACATAGATCTCTTTCTCTTACATAAAAAATTAGTGCATCTTTCTTCTTCCTTGATCATTCCCGTTTCCTGTTATTTTTTCTACCTCTGTGTTTTACTAGAGATGTAAATGGCACCAGTTCACCACCAGGCAGTACTCAAGATAGCTACACAGCGATCGGGCACCTGCGTGCCCCCTGGTTCACTTGTATCCACTGCCCATCCCCTACGTACCTGCAGGCACCCTGCATTTCAGACCTGAACGACAGAGGTCAGTATGAATCACGAACTAGAGTAAGGAGCAACACGAAGTATGGAAAGCCTACCTATGAGCTCAACTGAAAACCCTCCCGCTGCCTCAACCAGAGCTGTTGTTGCTAGCTATTAACCACTTATTTACTACAACAAGAAATGCTGAATGGGAAACACTATCAAATTAAAAAAGTAGTACTGGCTCTTTGATAGCCTGATCACCTTCAGAGATTTGTTTTGAAATTGCTAAGACTGCCCTTTTTCTGCTGAAGAATGAGCAACTGGTACAGCAAACTTTTTTTTTAAATGCCACAATACATAGCAAGTGTTTCTGCTGCAGGAGGCACTTCCATTAAGACAAATACAATACGTCTGTCTCTTACATACAGTGTGCTACATACATACTATAAAACAATATTAACCCAACATTTCAACAGCAGGATGATCCTTGCTCTCCATCCACTCAAAACCTGATGTATTAATTGAGTTCATGGATTCATTGCAGATTTGTTGAAACAAGGGGTCATTTTTTAATTCCTCCAGTGTAGCATCATCGTCTTGTCCCTGCTGACGACCTGGATCAAACAGTAGATTTGTGTCTAAAGTGTTCAGATCGTTAATGCTGCCTGAGAGTTCGGAAGACAACCTGATGTCGCTGGAAAAGACAGATGTAACGCTGAGATCTGATGCCACCTGATTCACCAGCTGCTGGTTTGTTGGCAGACTGTCCTCCCCTAAAAGGTCTTTTACAGTGCTGCTAAAATCTAATTGCTGTTCTCCGATGTCTGATTGTGCTTGGTTATCTCCAGAAGAAAAACTGATCTGATCGGTGCTGCTTTTACTGAGGTAATTTGGTGTTTGGAATTCATAAATTGAAGTGCTGGAATTGATCATATTTTGTGGGTTGGCACTAGGAAAAGCAGTGGACGTCTCTAAAATCTGCGTGAGATTCATCCTGGCCGTGTAATTTGAGGGCATGTTGTTCATTCCCAAACCTCTCACTGCATCATCGCTATCAGAATCAAGTTTGTTTAACAACACATTGGTTATTTTTTTAGCGTTTGTTTGTTTCTGAAGAGATGGGAAGGCCGTCTGCATCATCACAGTCAATGGGACTGACTGGCTTCTCTGCGCTATATTATTGGCACTAGTGTCTGCATGGATATTAGTAAATACATTGTGAACTTCAGGAGTCACTGGACTTCCAAAAGGTGCCAGGTTGGAGCGTGGTATATTGGAAACAGGGTAAACGGTGCTCCCACTGAGATTGCGCTGACGATGGACAGCAGGGCTCACGCTCCGGCATCTCAGACTGTTGCTGAGAGAGGAACTGGCTCCTTTGTTGTCCAGAGGAGCAGGAACTGCAAAGCCCTCCTGCTTGGTGGTGCTACTTACAGGGGCTGCCTGGTGCTGCACAGGTGAAACAGGAGTCACACGACCAAAGTGAGTATCGTGGTGGCGTGGTTGAGATTGGTATGACTGGCCAGGAACTGCAAAAGCATGAGGTTTCCTGAAGCGATCTTCCACTAGCTCCTGGTAGCTTGTAAGGATGCCATGGTTTGCAACTGATGAATTGCTAACACCGCTGTACCCGTTATTCATCCACTCAAGTTTGGTTTTGTCAGGGTGGGTAGCCATAGGCCGCTGCATTGGCTTCACAGGGCTGCTTGAAACAATGCTGGCATCGTGGTAAGCCATACTGGAGCTTATGGGAGTAAATGCAAATGGATTTCGGCATTCCACAGGACTTGGAGGAACACTGCTGCTGCAGTTTGAATGTGGTGTGCCAATGGGTGTGTGCCGGCTGCTTCCTAGAGCACTGTCCACAGGAGTCGTCTGAGCCAGCCTGGAACAGGGGCTCTCGCGTGACACGTTCTGAGATCCAGCAATCATTTCAGAGGTGGGTGTTGGAGTTGGGGTAGGGGTGGGAGTCGGGGTAGGGGTGGGAGTGGGAGTGTGAATTGGAGTGCTGTTGTTATGGATCGAATGGTAAAAATGTGTGCTGCTTGGGTGGGATGCCACAGGAGCTCCTTGAGCTGCTGTCTGACTCTGAAGTGCCATTCCTAGACAGCCACCGTAAGCATGAGAATTATTCATTGACATCTGCTCCTCCATGAGCACCAGCTCCTCCACAATGCTGTCCTGGGTTAGGTCATCATCAAATGAAAAGAAGTTTTCATTTGACTGAGGGACTGTATGTTCAAATTCTTTCAGCTCAGACTGCAGAGGTAACTGATTTGAAGACTGTGCTTGTATTTGACCCAAGGAGGAGTCTTGGATCTGGCTCTGTAACTGCTGGTTGTACACATCCTGCTGTATACCTTCACAGTGCACTGGCTCCCATGCAGACTCCTGTAAGTCACTAGAGCCAGAGTGTCCTGCAATAGTCATAACACTGATATCTTGCTGCTGTTCACAATTCACAGATGCAAAATCAGAAGTTTTGGTGATATGGTGCCACGCATTTGGGTTAAAGCTGCCATCAGATTTTGAATCACTTTCTATAATAAACATGTTTCCTTCCAATTTCACTTTTATATCTGGAGATGATGCTGATGCAAGCTGCTGTTCTAAAGTAGAATCACTGGTATTTAAATCAGCGCTCAAAGAACAGTCTGTCACTAAGTCTGCTGGAGCTGCAGAAGGTACAGGTACATTTACAGGTACCTTGCTGGGAACTTGAACAAGTGTGGTATTGTCACTGCTAGCTAATGATACAACCTTTGGAACCTTCGTAACACTGTTTGCTTTTTGACTCTCCTCAGCATTACCAGCTGAAAGCTGCCCCACCAGTGGTTTCTTGACAGGTGGTACCTGGGAATCCTGAAGCTTAGAGGGTTGTCGCTTTCTTGGACTTTTAGTGCATATTTTGTCTTTAATTGAAGACTCACCAGTAGGAGGTGAATCAATGCTGGTGCTGGGCAAGTTGTGACTGGCAACAGAGAGCTTTAGAGTGCCTTGATTATTGCCTGCTGAAGAAACTGGTGTGATCTCATTGGACTGCATCTTGTATTTGGTCCCTGCTTCTTCAGCTCCCTGATCACAGCCCTTAACTGGTTTTGCCTCCACGACACCATCAGCTGAAACCTTCACGGTTGCAACCTCAAAATTAATCTGTTGAGCAGGAGGCAGGTCAGGGGCTGCCTTTATGGATTTAGATGTGTCAGAGCTCTCCTGGCCCTGTACTGGGTTCTCATCCAGCAGTCCTTCTGGTTCCATTTTGATCTCAACTGCAGAAGCAGCTACAACAGTGCTAGGCTTGGATCCTGGAGACTGAAGTGAAACAACAGAACCGTTTTTGATCTGTGGAGTAGTCCTCCCTTCTTCCACTGCTCCTGCACTACTATTAACTGAAGGTGTCTGTTTGACAGGCACGCTGCTGCTGCTTGGGGCAAGAGATATTGCTGTCATTTTTACCACGTTTAAGGAATTCACGTGTGGAGCTGGCACAACAGTCTTGATTGGGCTACTGGTAAAAAGCACCGTTGTGGGAGAGCGGATGGTGAGAGCACTGGTATTTGCTGGCTTCGGTAAGATCTGCGGGTAGCGATGTCGGGCAGAGCGGTCACCAACTGGGCTGGCAGGAACATTCTGGGGAGTCTTTGGTGACTGCTTGACTGATTGCATGTGCTGAGTGACCACCTGAACATTGAGCGGCAGGACCTTGTTGTCAGATGATCCCATAGGACTTGGAGATGTCACCAACTGCCTAGTCCTTGGCACCTGTTTAGAGAGAGAAAGAAATGGTGTAGCAATGAAGCAAGGAAGTCCCCGAAGTCCACAGACCACTCCATGCGTTTCAAAGATTAAGGACAACACAACTCAACACACCAAAGCGTGTACACTAACAAATGTCATGTCAAAACAAAGCAAGCTCTTCAAGTACATGCAAGACAAGTGATATGTCTACCTACAATTGGTAGATATGAGGATTTGATTTTTAAGGTATGCCTTTAAGGCACTGGTCTACACATTACTTTGCTCTTCTACTAATGAAAGGGTTATTCTCATATAGTTCTTCACTAAGTGGAATCAAAGACAGAAATAAAAAGGATAAAGAGAGGATGTGTTCAAAACTACTAATTTTCAAGATTTCAAAATCAAACGCAAGCTGAGTATTAGTATCCCTTATCTACTGAAATAAACAATACAGCTAATGTCCTAAGAACAAATAACCTTCTCCCAATCTTGTGTTCTATGTCTGAAAGACAAGGAAGTCCCATATTACAGATTCCATGCAAAATTAAAATTGTTGCTGTCACTAAATCCACCAGGCCAATGCAAATCAATTTAGATTCTAAATGAGATGGCTCAGTGACCCATGTGACCTGTAGACTTTCCCATCTGGTTAAATTCATCTCAAGAGTAATTATTCCCATACAATCTAAATTATTGCTAGCTGAAATTCCACTGTCATTGACTTCAAAGATGAACTTGGCCTACATGATGTGATCAGAATTCTGCTGCCTCTTATTCCTAATTCAGTCATACTGTTATACCAGTCACTGGGACAGAAAAGAACCAAGGGATTGAAGTCTGAACAGAAACCATACTTCCATCCCCCTGACACCACTGCTTAGCTATGGGCCATTTTCAATCCTTTCCTAAGGTGATTTCTCTAGAGAACTGCTGGAGAATTACCGGTATCGGGCTGGGGACAGCTGCCACAACAATGCCAATAGGCTGAGGAGACAGAATTGCAGGACTTCCATTAGATATACTAGTTACACCATTGGTTGCGGTGCCTTCTGTTTTCTTTGCTGGAGATTCTCCTGGCAAAGGAGACTGCAGTTTCTGTTCTTGCTGCTTCTTCTGGATCTTACGCTGCAGCTGCTGCTTGGCATCAACAGGAGATGACAGAGTTTTCACTTGTGGTTGAAAGGAATTGCTTTCAGCAGTAGGTACAAAAGCTGAGGGCTGGGGGATCCCTTTTATTCCTGAATATAAAAGAAGAAGAATTAATTATAACAGCATATTCCCTGTCTGCTGTAGTGCCACATCTGTGTCCAGCTGCACAGATACATGGCAGGCATCTGCACAACCATTCAGTGAACATCTCACCCATGAGAGCATTTCATGCTCAGTTCTCTTCAGTGTTTCAGTTTCTTTCCACGTTTGAGGCAAAGTCTCTCTCAGTTACGCAAGCTGCACACTAGCTGCTAAGTACTGGCATCTTGCTTCTAGTAATCCCAAATAACAACTTTTGTTTCAGCAAAATCTAAAACCAACGCATTTCATTTAACTGACAGTAGAGGGCAGTGGATATGTTTCAGATGAACCTTTAAAATTCATCATCTGCCATGTTTTTGTTTTGTTATCTGTACTGAAAGCAGTTTTAAAACAAAAAATCTTTCCAGAAAGCCTTTGTGTCACAAAGGAGCAGCTCTGAAAAGATGATATCTGCATGTAATGCCAGAACGGATCACACCCAGTGCGTGAACATGGACAATAGTGAAAGAAGGGCAAGAAGAGAAGTGTCAAGGGAGAAAAACAATCAATCAGAACCACTTTAAGGGTAATTATTTGTGTTTAGATACCCAGTATGTGCTCAGCAACTGTCTTCTGGTAGTCCACCCTCCCTGCATGTACCAAGAGAGCTTGAACACTGCAACATCTCCGCTCTATGCTTTCAATTCCTTCTTCACAGAGCAGTGAAATGCCCCAGTGTACTACAATTACTGGCAAATAAGAGACCTACGTGGGCTGAATACTGAATTTATCAGAAAAAAACTCCACAGCTTTACATTTGAGATTAAAAGCTTTTTTTTCCCCCACGGTTAATACATAGTGACAATGTAGTTCCTTGCAATAATGAGGAATGGGAATATCTTATTTGCCATTCTAGACCACAGAACCTCTCCTGAAACGACTGTCCACGACGTACTCCAAGCCCCCCAGGGATGCACTGGAAATAACTGCCCATTTCCTGGAAACACCATCTTCTCTTGAAGGAATAAAGGGAGGGAAGCTACATGAGTCAGAGAGCTGTACATATATATTCAGATTTCCTCCCAGCAGCCAAAGAAGAAAAGCAACAACAATCAAGAACTGTCACCATCACCTGTTAGTTCCAAGCTGGGAAAATAAAAATCCATAAGGAGGAAGAAAATGATCCAGCATGATCCAGAAAGGGATCACCCCAATCTTCAGCCCTGACCATCAGTCTCCATTTGAAGTTCCAGTCTCAAGCCAATAGATTTGCCTTGGTTCAAACACATTTTCCTAAGTAGGCCTGAGCAGAACTTCTCTGAGGGAAGCTGGAGGGAGATGCTGTACATGTGAACTTCTCTCATCTTTCACTGCGGTAAATGACCACACACACACACAAAATATCTATAAATGATTAAATAACTAATTCTGAGAATGATGGGAATGTAGATGTAAAAATCACATCATGTGCAAGCTTTTTCAGAGCCTGAACACAACAGGTATTCCTCTAATGTAGCAAAAGTACGAATAAATCTTCTTTACCTTGAAGGCAAGTCCTGGAATCTCAGTCACGCAACTGACTCTGCAGAAGGCCCTTCTGCCTCAGAGGGGCTCTCTGAGCCTCTCAAACCCTTACTTCTAAATGAAGAATTTAAACACTGATGTGGTGGTGTTACTGCCTGACACAGATCAAACATCTCGGGAAAATTTGCATCTGACATACCAGAAATGCTGGTAGGAAAATCTGCTCTAGAGAAAATGGAGACAGATAATTGTTTCCAGATTAAGACAAGCTATCAGAGAAACACAGCTACACCAGCAGCACGTCTACAAACCCTTGCTATACTGGCCCCAAAACGCAGATCAAGTGAAGTACAACTCAGTACAATTACTCACACACTGAAAACTAGCAATTCCTTTGAGTGCTTTATAAGACCTGTGTCCTCAGCAGAGGAATTGGAGAAGACTGCAGAATCAGTTTGGGAAGACAGGTTTTTCCATCCAAGTTCCACATGCAGTTACTGCAGGCTGTCTCCCGGGAATCACCAGTCAGCTAGTGACAGCACCGCACGCATATTCCTGCCTTTGATGCAGCAGATGCTCATTGGAATGGGCCAGGACGGACTATAAGACCCAAATTCTGACTGTTTACACTCACAGATAAACTCCAACCTTTCATTACCTCAGAGAACATAAGCTAGAAAACTGATTTGAACAAGACCATTCAGATTTATTTCATTAATTATTTACTTGACACAGGATTTCTTGCTTCAATTTCTCTGTTGCTAAGGTGTTTACTCAACTGTAAGCACTTCCAGATAAGTCATCAGGTTTCCAAAGTCTTCTAAGTGACCAGACCCCAGATAACCTATGGTTCAGACTGACTGTTGTTACATCGTCACTTCAAGGCCAATTGAGACTTCCCCTCCCTCAAGTAATGAGCAGTTCTCAAGAAACACAACTCTGTTTTGTTAGACATTCTTACCCCAGTCTTTAAAACTAGACAATTAATGTGAATCTAAACCGCAGCAAAAGGTTGTCAAACAGATGACAGTGACACAAAGTAAACTTCAGAGCACAAAAGGCTAACATCACGAAATAAACCTGAAACCACTGCTTCTTTTCACATCTCTCTACACAGACTACCAGCAAGAAAAGAGTTTACAGCAATGTGGATGGAAATAACGTAAATGCATCTGCAAGACTCAACTGGTGTCACTGTTTAAAGTCTGCCCTGAAAAGAAATGCTTCTTCAGAGATATTACTGACACGGTCAACAAAGGACTAAGCCATCATGCCTCACTTCAGCTAACACTCATGGGAGAGGACAAGAACAACATGACCTGAACCGGGACATATTCCCTTTCAGAGCAGGAAAGACAAGATGCATCAATCCCTAATGCTCCTGGCCTGCCCAGCCCCCTCTCTACTCTTTCTTGCCACACCAGGTAAGATTAAAAGAAGTCCCTCCCACTCACACTATGTTACTCCAAGGAAAGAAATTCCCACTGATTCAGAACTCCTTACCTGCTGGTGCCCCTGCCATTACAGTTAAAGCTGCCATTGACTTGGTACCAATGTAGTGACTTTTGACAAGGAAACGAGCCAGTTCCAAGACTGTATCAAAAGGCTGGCTGAGCACTTTCTGGGCCCACTCACAAACAAGCCGGCAGGCTGCAGAGACAACTTCCTCATCAGCACTTTGTAGCTGTCCAGATGACTCTGTCCCATCCAACTAAAACAAACAAACAAAGAAGGTTACTTCAGTAACTGAACACTACTGAAGAGCGAAAACAAGAACAGAGCAAATGATGATGAGAAACATGCAAGTTGAGTAATTATGTTCACACACTTCCATGAAATTGGGAGAACAAGATCACAACATCAGTAGTGTTAAAAATGAAGCATTACTGCTTGTTTCCAGAGGTGCTATATGGAGCTGACCTTTCCAGAAGAAAATCAGTGAAAATACTAACATTCAGAGCACCTGCAGCTGATTCTCCCTACATCTACTGTCTTATCAACTCAGCAGCCATTTACACAGGAACTGCTTCTTGGACAGGAGTTCCTCGATGCTGAATTATTATTTTAAATATACAGTAAAACCAAAACAGGATCAGAGTTAAAAACCATAGCACTACCATTCTCTATGAATTTGAGAGACCCACCAAACAATAATTCAGAAGCTGAGCATTGTAAAGAAAATGTTCAGAACTACACAGCTTTTCAATTTGCTTTAAAAACTTCAGATTGTAAAAATAACATAATAAATGTTAATTTGCACAAACATGTATGAATAAGCAAATATATACCATACCCCATCTCCAGTTTTATGAAAGTCAAGGTTGGGCAGTGTTGGCATATGCACAAAAGCCTTCTTCCTCAGTCCACTGTAGCAATATGTGATCAAGAGTTAAGGTGTACACAATTTCTGCTTGTTAGTTGGGGGTAGGGAGGTAGAGCAGTAATTGCTCCCACACTTCTCATACGCAAACTCACTGAGAGATCTCAAATTTAGTGCCATTAACATAACCTCATAGCAGGGCAGAATCAAAAGCTTATAATGGCTGCATTCTTGGACATGTCAGTGGGCTTCCTCATCTATGCAGAGGAGAGATGCTGGATGTGGTGAATTTTACTTGATAATGACTTAGAAGAACCACTAAACTAGGCCAAGTAGTTTCAACTAGATAACCAATATCATTAACATAAACCATACCATTATATATCAACATAACCAAATCATTAACATAGACTTGGACTAACCTCTCTTCCCAAACCAGACGTAGAAAGAGATGGGGTGAATACATCATTTCCAAAAGCTAACAGATACAAAAAAAACCCATGTTCCCATATTTAGTTTTCACTCATTATAAGGTTTTGGTTGTGGGTTGTTTGGGTTTTTTTTTTTTGCCTCTTTTTGCTTAATTTCCCAAGTAACTATCTGATCTTCTCCTAAGGGACTTCTACAAACTGAAGAAAGTCCCCACGATCCAATAAAGAGACTGAAGTTCTCATATGAATATATTTCTTCATAAGATTTCATATAGTTACTTTTTGGCTCTCACACAACGCATGATTTTCTTTAAACATATGGACACAAACACCAAATATATATATTTACACCGGTCTCATCAATGCTGTACACAAAAATATACTGCTACCTTTATTCTTCCTCACTTGCTTATACAACTAAGAATTAAATCAGCCCTTCCTCCTCCCCACAGCTTTACTCTGGGAGTTCATGCAGTGTCTCTTCTCTGTGACAAGCAAACCCACTTCAGAATCACTAATTTTTCACTTACTGTAAGTATGCCTGTGTTTCTCTTCCCTAGAACATACAGTTTACATTTGCTTGCATTAACATGGATGGAGTATAACTATAGTAAATTAAACGTTAGGTGGCTGCGTATTAAGGAACATCTGATATAAGGTCATGTTTTAACCATTCTGAATTAGAAGCTTAAGAAACAACTGAAAGAGACCTCCTTGGTGAAGCTATAATTGCATATGATTTCTTCCTTAAACTCGTCTACTCTACCCAGAACATCACTATTACATTTTAGACTCCACCACTAGATAATCCAACATTGTTTTTAATGAAACAACTTAATTGATGTAATTTTTCCATATGTGAGGATTTTTTTGTCTCCTCAATGAAAAACAAATAATCTCGGGCTAGCCAGTAGCATTTAATTCCCTTTATAAGCATGCTATGAGTTAAATCATGGCAAGAAACATTTTGATAATTCTCAAGTCTACCAGTAAAGTATTAGTTACTGCATATACGTGAGGCAAGTTCCTTTACTCCAATATCCCTCTTTACACAAAGTGATACGACTCCTCTGGTTCCTTGCTGCTGTGACAATTAAGCATTAAAACCCAGAAAGACAGTATAACCTATATTTACCTTCCAACTTAATGCTACAGTGATTAACAGCTTTTTAAGAATTTTGGGAAAGTGTCTGCATTTTTTTATTTAACACTGCTTCTAAATGTGGCTGATAATTAAGCCATAATGGCAGATGCTCTCCAGGCAAGTGCAGAAGTTACTGAGAAGTGTTCTAGCAAAGGATATTTTGATTTGCCTCTTGTGCCTAGACGACGAGCCTTCATATTCGGAAAGACATTTTTCATTATCTTTCCAAAGTCAGCAGCACTTAACGGGTGGTAGCCAAGATTGTCGCAATAGCTCCTGCAACAAAGAGAAACAAAACGTGAATGGAAGCAAAGTTAATACAGAAGGCCAGTCTACATCTTAGACTCCATCAAAGGCTATCAAAAGAAAACACTCAAACCCATCCATATTTAGAACCACATTTAACATTAATGAAGCTATCCACAACGAACTGAATACATTAAAAATGTATACACAGAGCTATTAATACCATAGCTTTTGCCTTGTTCTCTGCTGAGTTCAAAGACAAGTCATGTGAAGATTTAACAAGTAGTGGCATTAACTAGAGCACAGTTAAAATATACTCCATAACTTAGTCTCAAGTTTATGCCTCAATTCACTTATTTTAGGACACAATAAAGGCAGTGACATTCTCTAGCCAGAAGTATGGCTTGAGTGTGGTAAGGCCCGAAGTCCTGCAGGAACATTTGAAAAGCAGCAGGTCAGCAATTTGTCTGCCTCCAGACAAAGATTCTGCACATACAACTGCAACTTAATAGAGCTCAACCGAACTGAATTTAATGAAGCATATCTTCCCATAGAACCAGCTTCGTCTTGTAGGGCTAACAGAAACGTGTACTGAGGAGTTAGTCCTCTTACTACTGCACAGGCAACTATTTGCCCACATTGAACTGTAAGGTCTGTTTATAGACACGCTTATTTTTATTAACAGCCCCAAATTAACAGATTTCAACTGCCTCTGCACTTGTAGATATATTTATCTCCATACAACTGAGTATACAAACCTGGTAATAGGGACAACAAAAGACCTCATTTTGCTAAATTCACTGTTCTAGTAAAATGGGCACCATTATCTGTCTAACACTCAAAAACAGCAGGAGTTTTGTTTCAACATCTATTCATCTATTTCAATGCCTGAGATACTCAGAAAAATATCTCCTTTAGGCAGAGAACAAGAATCGTTCATTGCACTGCAAAATGTGAACCTCTGGAAAATCACAATCATGTGAAAGCAGAGGAGAAAAATGTAAACTGCTCTGGAAGGTTAATCTACATAGCAAATGCTTAAGGCTGCACAAAGACATGAACACTATTACATATTGACTTTTGTTCCAAGAGCTTTGTGGTATTTCACAGATGTTAGCATTCTCAGGCCCAAAAACATACACTAAAAACACTCTCATTGAGACTTCCTATGGTCACAGAGTCAGCACCATAGCAATGACCTCTTTTACTCAAGAAGTCCTGAAAGAAACACACAAAACCAACCTCTCTCTGGAAAAGAGGAGGTGACTGTACACAGTTCTGTGTGGGCATCGCAGCAGGAGAGCAGGAAAACAATCACTTCATACACCACACTGCCCACTGCAATAACTGGATGCATAGAGGCAAATGTATCTCTGCTCATCAAGGGAGAAAGAACAAAAGGAAAAACCTGACTCCTGAAATAGAAGTTGCACTTCCAGCATCACCTGGCAAAAACAGTAACGATTAGCAAAGGCATCTGCATCCAAGAAGGCCAGATGAAAGGTCTTCTCCGAAAACTGTAGCAGTATAGAAAGCAGGATATAGTTTTGAGGTACTTCCACTGCATTTATCTCCTCTGTGAAAATACTAGAGCAGGTATCTTCTGCTTTCACCTTTGCTGTACGTAGGTATCCACCACAAATGTCATTATTTTGTTGATGAACAGCAATGCTTATCCTATTTGCTTCTAACATTACCCTACAGAGCTTGTGCTCCCCTCACTCTCCCCAGCTCTGTACCAAACAAACGCTGCCTGCCCCCCTGTACAGACAGCTGTGAGCCACGAGACAGAGAAACCCAGACTTTTGTTTCTCCCCCCAAAATGCAAAAGCAATTGCAGTGTAGTTCAGATGGTAACTCCCCCCGACCTTCACAATGACAGTGACAGACCACGGGAAAAGGAGCTCTCAGCGGCTGGGGAAGCTCCACCCTTGGAGCATCACAGACAAATTCGAGTGGGAAGAGTGCTTGGTAGGAAACACCAGCCCGAGGCAGGCTCAGTAAAGCAGGCTACTCAAGGCTTTCCCCAGTCAGGTTCAGAAAACAGGCAAAGATGTTTCATGTCCCCTTCGGGCTGCCCTTCTAATATTTGATTTTCCTCATTCATAAATTGTCTGAATAAGGGCCCCGGAACACGACATAAAATGTCAATGTCAAACCCTGCTTTCACGGAGGGGCTGGGTCAGGTAACTCCAAAGGTTTCCTCCCACCAGTTCAAGTTTCTGTATCAGGTATCAGGAATATTTTCACCCAATATTCATTTCAGTGCATGCAAGTCACAGCATCTGGATTCCAGATCTGTCCCTTTGAAGTTAATACAGAGGAATACTTCTCCAGCTTTCCTGCACCTTCTTAGGAATTAAGTCACTGCTTCATGCGTAGCGGTGTCCTAGACAGGTCTCTCTGCTTTTTTTTGTTAAATCTTGCATTTTGCCAAGCTCTGTTGGATTTTAAGTTTCCCCTGAAAATTCCTAAAAGGCAGGTCCTTGTCACTTAAGGATGCTGATTACAGGCCCTGAAGTCTCAATTACCATGTAAAGGAGGGCTCTCCAAATTCCTCTGCTGCAGTCAGCAGTATCTTTGACTGAAATTCAACAACGTCAGCAAAACAAAACCTTAATCGTGCTGGTTTGCTACCACTCAATGAACTTTAAAGTTAAAATTATTCCCTCTCCAGGAAAATAAAAAAATAAATAGTTCCTCAAGTGAAGCACATCTGTTTCGAGACAATTACTCGCTAGCAGTAATAAACATACAGTTATATGGTCCCCTTGTATCCGTATTTGCAGTTCCTGCAAGACTGTGATTTCTGAACTAATATTATTATCATGTAATTTCAGTTTTCAGACAGATCGTTCCATATGGCCCCTCCTCCTCCTGCCTTGGCTGAGAATCCTACATGTCCATCTGTGATCTCTCATTGACTTGAGAGCAGAAGTTTCTTCCTCCCCTGAAGCTCTTCTCTCTGCCACTGGCATTCCTGGCACATCACTGAGCCCGGGAGCTGCTGTGCTTATTTCAAGGGTGGGTGGGAAAAAAACTGGGGAGGGGAGGTCTACCCAGAGACCAGAATGACAATGGACACACGACTGCTTATGTTCCTTTGCACAGAGCTCCCCAGCACAGTATGCTGCACATGAAAAGTTCTTTCTTTGTAAGATTTTCAAATGAAATGTACTCCAGACATAAAATACAGTGGGAGCGCACTTGAATTAATACTCCAGAAAGATCAACCAACTAAAAACCAATGAAGATAGTCAATGCAACTCAGCTTAATTAGCATTCTGGGCAAAGAATTGGATAAAATGGTGATAACAGACTGCACTGAGACAGAAGGGTCACAGCAAGTCTATGCACAGCCATTCAATAACAGCCTTGAAAAGAAGCGGTATAATCACCTAATTCTGTAATATTTGGAGGCATCATTAAAGCAAAGTGACTGGGCTGTTACAAGGAAGACGAAATGACTTGATACGAGAACAAAAAAAGATGAAATAGTTCAAAATGCAAAACAATGCACAAGAATTAACAGGTGCCAGTGCTGTGAAGTATGCACTCATCAAAAGATAAAATGGATCTGTTAGCCATCCTGCTATTATTTACAACATATCCATCGCAGCCAATAACAAGGTGGGTACAATTTTACAGTAAAAACAGCAGCACTATGTGAAGGGAGTTTCAGTCTTGCTGTATGTACAGGAAAAACCACACACAGAACATTGTACAGACTTCACTACTCTGTTAGCTCTGAATTCAATACAAGATAGGTGCAGAATCATTATGAGTAGTAACTAAAAGAGAATCCATTGCACGAAACAAAACAAAGACCTTTGCTTGTCCAATCCACCAAAACAAGTGGCTTCTAATAAGTGGGCTGGAAGAAAGAACTTTAGGAAGAGGTAGGCTCTCTTTAAGCTGATGAACAAAGCTGGCACAGAAGGAAGTTCTAGAAAATCAGGTAGGATGGAAAAGATGTCTGAAAACCAAAGAAACAGAATTCCACATCAGACTCCTAAGAGCTGTGACAGAGCTGGGAAACTACTGCTTTAGACCGAGTTTGATCAGCTTTTAAAAGGAGCACATAGGTAGCTGTCTATGACAGAAGACTCGAAAACACAATAGGTTCCATCCTGTTCCTATCGGAGAGCTTTACACAATGTCAGTTAAAAGCAACTCGTGTCTTTCATTTGTTTAATGTACACAGTATTTCTACACCTACTTCCCTCTTCTGTTCTGGCTTCTGAATATTCTGACTTGTTAGTTAGCATCCTTAACACCTAGTACACATACAACCTATGCATCAGGTGGCATCAAGCAGCCCAACAGCCAGTAAGGCAAGGATTAATGTTTACAGACCAGATGAAAGAGATGGAGACTCACTCTAAAACCTCTCGGTCTGTATTACGTGTATGAAGTGAATCTTTAGGACACCAAATATGGACGATATGACTTTCTCTCCTTGTGTCGCTTGCAGCAGCAGCGATGAAGGTGGACCCAAGTGCTTACTGAAGACTCAAAAAATCATTCTGTGGACAAACAAGCACTTTTTTCTGTGTACCACCAGACTCAAAATCTTAATTCTCTAAACTCAGCTCACTCTACATCTGGGAGCTTCCAGAAGGGTGTTCACTAATAGGAAAGATGCCAAAGATACCTAAGTAAAACTGACTGAGAAGAAAACACTGAGAAGGTTTCATGAGAAGCAGTATCTACTCTCTGCAGACTATATAACATGGTAGGCAGCTCACCATGAGTCCCCGTAATATTTTCCAGATGGTATTATTCCCCTATCACTCCCAAAGGAAGCTGGCAGAAGTACCATACACGTCCAACAGAAACACAGCTTCTTACGGCACCGCACATCACAGTGCCAACAAGAGAGGTGAAACAGCTTTCATTTACCTCCTTTCTGAAATTCAGCTGCAAGCTTTCAACCCTCCCATGGGCTTATGTTATGATGCATTTCTCATTTATTTTACCCCTTTCAAGAAGTCAATGTACCCATCCACTTTTACTTAGAGATGTGAAACTGCAATTAAAGAGTAAGGAAACAGAAAGAAGGATCATTGTACTGAACTGGTTCAGAGACAAAGGGCTACTGAAATATGAAGAAGTTGGAAATGCTGCTGACACCTGCCAATGCTGGATTTCTAGAGTGTAAGCTTCTGTTTTTCTCTTTTCATAGAAAGAAACACAAAGGTAATGGAGAAGATCATTATTTTTCTAACATCTATTTTGACCAAAATTCACAGCAGGACTTGAGGTACTGCTATGATGCAGCAATCTTTTGAAGCCTTGCAACTTTGGATTATGTATGAGAATGTGAGCTCACGCAACATCCATATTTGCACAGGGAGGAAAGAAATTGTAACTAGTAAGACAGAAGTAAAATTTGAGAGGACTTACCATCCCTAGGTAAACAAAAACGATTTATCAAAACTAACTCATCTATTTATACGCCTTGCTCCCCTCTTCCCACACCAAAGCTATTCTTCCTTTGGTGTGCACAAGAATAGCTCATAAATACACTCACAGAAACAACATTTTAAAAATGGAACAGATGCTTTCAAAGGAGAACAGATTCCAAACATTTGATATTTTCCTGAATATTTGCTTACCACCCTTATTTTGTCAGAAAAAACCCACAACACACAAATACTCAATACAGCTATATACAAAAGCCATCCAAATTTCACACTCAAAAATCTGTAGACGATAATTTTTCTGGGCATCTGCAGCTTGGCACAGCATGGAAGCCAAGCAGATTTGTCGCTGAAGCAGGCAATAAATTATTAAATAAGAAATATATTTAAGAATAACGCTTCCATTTCTCTCCTGCACAGCAGCTGCCGCTGTTGCTGAGTCTGTGAGCGGCTCCTGCCCGGGGATTGGCTGCCCTGACACATCTGTGCTATTGGCTACGTTTCCAGGCTGCGTCACTATTCGAGTCAATAGTGAGATTTCAGAAATAGGTGTGTGCATGTTTATCAACCCCAGGCAAGCTAATGCCATCCTGCTTCTGCTCAGTCAGAAGAAAGACAACAACCACCTCTACCAGAGAGAGTTAATTAAAATGAGGTGTTCGCATAATGCAACGCTGCAGTAACAGCTAAGGGCTGAATCCTGCAGGCGCTTGTGAGGTGAAGGGAGTCAGCTCCTTGCAAATTATTGTAATCGTCTAGATTATGGAAATATTCATATTAGATCATAAATCTGTTATTCATCTTCAGGCATTTGGGATTTTTTCCCCTGTGGGGAATATTCTGTAAATGAATTCAAATCCAACTTCCAGCAGGCATCTCGCTCTCCCTTGCTTCTAATTGCTTTCTCATTACACGGTAGCTTTGAGACTTGACAAAACAGACTCACAGTGGCCTTGGTTACTGTTTTCATGCATATTCAGAAATATTGTGCCTCTGCAGAAATGAGGTTTGCTGCAGTAAGGTCCAGTACTTGCACATTATTCTGGAGAGAAAGGTACGACTGGCTACATCTTACAACCAAAAATCTGCCTTTCCAGTAGGAACAATTCAGCTCTTTATCCTCATTAAGGTCACTTACATGTATATGTACATATAATCGGACTAAAATGTACTGTAAAATAGTAACTGGTGCTTTTTTCCTCTGCCACTCTGCCCAAAAATAAAACGAACACTCATACCGAAATTTTCTTGCTAAGAAATATCTATTTATTTCAGCACAGGTAATGCACAATTTGAACAGCACAGTCCTATCTTCAGCAGCAGAAATACTGAATACACCTCAATGCAGCTAGTGTGCTCTTAGCTACATAGGTACTGAAGTACAGAAGGCCTTGTTCTTCCATATGCACTTGTATGTGTACAGCAATGGAACACCTGCAGAGCCAGACTAAAGCCATATGTATGAACTCAGTTTAGGAACACTCACTTGTACTCATCATAAACCTCCTGTTTGGGAAGGGATGTCTCGGGGTGCTCTTCCAAGGTATTCCGTATCCAAGAGAAGGCATGCATCTGCTGCGCACGGCTGGACGACATGGAGATCTGATCACTATTGAAAGAAGAAACAGCTCTGATGAAGGCTTCACTGCGCAGTTCCTCCTCCGATACAACTGCCTGTTTACGCAGGCAGAGAAGTGCCAGATACAACAAGAGCCAGTACCTCACTACTCATCTGCCTTTAAGGCTCTGGAAGGAATACCCCCCTCCTTCCTGTACGATTTAACAAAATAACTCCAGACTCTCCTTCATGACTGATAAGCAGCTATGCATAGAGAGTGGTGAGTTACAGTGCACCTGTCTCCTCTCTTACATTGCTTATTGCTGACCATTAAGGTTTTCCCCATTCAGTCTGCTAACTGCTTTTTGCACGTACTCAGCAAACAGAGTGCTTCCTGTAGGCACCTGTCTGTCTACAATCACCCTACTGGGAACAGATGCAAATTGCATGATGTCATCTTCAGGTTGGTCTCCTAGGTCTTTCTTTAATCAAACAAATGCTACAAGAAATACCACTAGTTCTTTCTTCTCCCCGCCATCACATTAGCATTCCTACATTATCACTTCCTATATAAAATGTGAAGGAATGATCACACACTGCAAAATATATTCTTCGATGGGCTTCTCATTTTAGGATGTTTATACTTACAAGATATTCAAGAAGTTAAGATTCAAAAATTTAAGGTCTTCTGCAAAAAATAAGTTCTTAACATTTGATAAAGACAGCTTCCACTACCAAACACACCATCTGAATGCCTGCTCAGTAGGTAAGCACGCAGGAAGTTAAGCAAGCTTTCACTACTAGCTGCTCACCTTGACACACAGCCACACACCTACCTTTTGTCTCCATTGTTGGGACCCGAAGGCAGCTGAAGGTAGAGGTAGAGTTTCTCTAAGTCTGTAAACTTCTCAACTTCTTGCTGGATAACAAAGGTATTTTGGTTAAAAACAAAAGGAGGTGAGGAAAGAAAAAGCAAACAGTAAGAGTGGAGCTTGACAGTTAACAACTGTCATCCAGCACTGTACTCCAAAAGAATGCATTTTTAAACCTAAAGGATAATACTTACATGAAAAAATGTTACTGTGAGCACTCCGGGTATAGAACTATCATATTCTACAAAGGTCCACATTAGCAGCTCTGCAACAGTGTTGCAAAACTCATGCATTCATGCAACAAAAGCAAAACTTGGAGAGACTACAGTAACAGAACACTTCTGTAACCAGTCGTGCAATCTGAAAGCTTTCCTTACCTTCTCACAACACATAGGAAGCTCTTCTGAGAATACAGCATGAAAAAACAGCTACACTATAACAATGTAGGATTCAGGCCTGATGCTGTGACACAGCACTATATCAATAGCTGTGCTGCAGAGTTCAACTAAGATTTTTCAATATATACATTATTTCCTTCCTTCGGAAATCAATTATAGCAGAGATACTGAAAAGAAGCCATTCAGTTACCACGAATCCCCATGATGCTCAACTCCCCCTGCAGAGGAGGCAGCTGAGGCTCAGACACAAGAGGGAGTTGCGCCTGGTGCTTGGCTTGGGTCATCTAATATCAGCCACACAGACTCCGAAATAGCCAGCCTGCTCAGCTGTAGTGGGAGTTAAGCCATGCAGGAAGGAGTAAATGGATTCTCTCTCAGTAAGATGCTGTAGAATCAACACATGAGGTGTTGCACCATCTGTACAGAGGCTAAGAAAGCTGGTGCTGTGCTGAACACAGCTCTCCTCCTGACTGCAGCTCCAGGCATGGACTAGAGGGAAGCCCAGGGAGGGTGTTGGAAAGTGCAAAAGCCCCCTGATCCCAACTGGCCACAGAACTGGGCCACCAATTATGCTACATTTCTGTAACAGCTTACACAGCAACTGTGCACAGACCACCAACTATCTGAAGAGATATTTCTTAATGGGTACACTTAGTAAAATTCTCTCTTCTTCCTTCCAGGTACACCCGATAGCATTTAGGCTGGAGGTCTTTCCTTTAATAAATCCATTATTGCAGAGATCATTCTTCAAAGAAGAATTTACGAAATGATGTTGAGAGGAACCTTAAAGCCCACCTAGTTCCAATGCCAATGCTCCTGCCTGGGCAGGGACACCTCCCACTACATCAGGTTGCCCAAACTTTGTTGCTTTCAGTTCAAAATGGCAAACATCGGAGAAGCACACCAAAGGACACGGTTCAGGGGAGATCACCTTGCATGGCGAGAGCTAAATCCATGCATCCACGTAAAACAAACAAAAAACCCTGATGACTCTGGAGCAGAGGTGAAAAACAGTTTCTTTCTTCCAAGCTGAATATGCTACACTGCAACATAAAGGGCAGTTCTGTCCTCTCATCAGAAAACGCAGCAGTCGTCTCAGTGCCCACTGCAACTGAAGCAACTTCTACTGTCTCCCAGGAGAAGGAAGGGGCTGCACACAAGCTCTGTGCAAGCTGCAGAGGTACAGCAACACAGGCCCCCTCCAACAAGCCCCTGGTTCAAACAAGATCCACTATTTCCGTGCATAGAAGAAACCTGGCTGGGATTGTTTCAGCAGTCTTTTTCAAACAGTGCCAGCAAACAGGCAACTCATCAGCAAAATCACATCCCGAGAGCTAGGGCAGCTGAGGATTATGGCTTTCTCAGTATTCTCAGCAGAGGAAAGCAGACGGTAACACTGTCTCACTGATTTTACTCAAGCTCCCTCTTCTCCACAGGCAGCACATTCTGCACAACTCCTCCAGCTTTCAGCAATGGCAACACGAAGTCCCAGGGAGACAGGACCTTCTACGAAACAGGGGGAAAACACAGCCTGGATTCAGAGGAAGTTCATGGAGGTAATCCTACCTGGGTGATAATTAGATGAACCTAAGCTTATTAGACGCGACCAAATCTATTTAGAGAAAACCATCCCAAAGCTGAAGAAGTTACACCAAAGGGATGGAATGCAACAGCGCAAGGTAGGAAACAGCTTTCAGTTAAAAACTTCTCAACGTCCCGTTTTGTTCAGGCTGTTTTCTTCAAACATTTCTAAAACTCTCAAAACTTCATTTACAACCTTGGGAAGGACAATTTCCTCTCGAGCCTCAGCTGAGATCCACCAGTTCTAAGTGGCAAGGCTCCAGTGAGCTGAGCTCTGTAGTAACTGCTACTGCCACTGCTCCAAGTATCCCAACTTTTCCATTTCTTAATGAATCAGAAAGCGTTTGGGCAAGCAGAGGAACCTCTCAGCTGGCCTACTGACTACGAATCTCTGACCCGGGGGGAAGATTCATTCATCCTGAACTTCTCCTCATCTCACGTTGAGTTTATATGAAAATGAATAAAAACAAAGCCCTACAATACAATACAAAATATACTAAACAAATAGGTCAATATCATGTTTGGCAGAAATCGTAATTGTGCACTATGTGGAATGGAGTGGAAAAGAGTCAGAGCATTAAAAAGGCGACTGCAGTGCTGGCATCACCTCGGACAAATTCCCCTTTGTGTAGGCACTTGAAGTTTATGCTACAGTAGTTTTATAACACATACAGAATGCAAAACGTCTGGGGAATCTTTGTTGACGACTTGAAAGGATCTAAGTAAACGTTCTGCTTGAAGTTACCTGACCTTGATTGACTGGTTCTAATCAAATCAGGTGAAGAACACCTCATTCTCCAGAAGTTATTTATAAACCATGCTTCTTGGAGCTGCATTGGAAAGATGCACAGGGGTGCTAAACTGGTTGCATGACTGAGTGTGAAGCCATCACAAAGCACCACTCCGCTATTCTTGGTCTTCACACATTATATTTATCTCCTGTAACTGGAACCACATCAAATGAAGGAAGATTCAGTGAAGATGGGGAGCAAACAGCAATCTTATTTATTTTTACAATTTGGCTTCAGCTTAACCAAAAAATACATCGAGTATTCAAAATACCTTATAGACAGAAAAACTAAGGACACAGAACTAGAAACCTCAAGTCACAGACAAAAAGCCTTTCAGTAACATAGAAAAGAACTGAAGTCTCTGGCATTCATCTTTGTTTTGACAGTCGCCAAAGATGGACAAATCCACCAAACAAATGCACCAAATATGCAGCAAACAAACTAGAGATCTGCCTACGTTTGTGCATCAGCAGACATACAGACCTGGTCCAAACGATTCAGTCCTTCAGCTGCCTAAGAATGATACAGAATAAGGACCTCTAGGAATGGAAAAGCCTGTTCCTAGCAGACTTTTTGCATGAGTAAACAAGCTATAAAGTAACTGAGCTTTAATTTAGCTTTTAAAATTGTATTTCACATCTAGTTCCATTGTGACATTAAATAAACACTAAAATTTTTCATGGCACAAAAAAAAACCCAAAGATCAGTTTAACGCTGAATGCAGCTAAGAAATTAATCTGTGACACAGATGCACAGAAACACGTATTAACCACATTCCTGTTCCAATTGGAGATCCTGATTTCAGCGTGAGTCTCCAGAGTCACTGAATACTGCTTAAAAGATTCCTGACCTTGACTGAGTGGGTCCTTCTATCTGGGTTTCTGCAACTGCTGATCTGGCAGATCAGAAACGTTACTGAACGCTCATCCGAAGTCATCAAAATGAATTGCCATGGGAAACTCCAGATAATTTGGGGTTTTTTTTCTGGATTTTTTTTTTCAAAGAAGAAAAGATTTAGTCAGGCCGAATTTAAAATAACACAGCAGAACACTACAGTATTAGTATTATCAGAGTTACAGATTCCTGAATGCTGAAAAACATCATTCAAATTTCCTATTGCTACAATGAAAGTACAATTACAGTTATTTCTGTCCTCGGGTTCTAGTGAAGATGAGTTGAAGGCTGGGGCACTGCTGCAAGCTTTCTAAAATACTACCATTTTAGAGAGCATGGACTGATCTCAAAATTCCACATTTTGTGCATTTCCATGGAACTATAAGTAAAAAAGGCAGTGCAACTTGCACCTACTGGCAGCAGACTGGTTCTAAAACTTGTCATATTTCAAAAGAACAAACATCTATTATTTAACAACCAGGCTAAGAATAGCAGATTAGTCAAGCAATCATCTCCCCACTGTGCAAAGAGAGAATCAAGAAGCAAAGGTTAAATAATTTGCTCAAGGTCAGAGGCTTTGCTGAAAATACGATCAAGACAGAAAATAGCGAATAGTTGAAACGGAACCCATCATTCTAAAGAGCTGCTAATAAACACATTTGGTATGCTTTCTCCGAACAGAAGCCGAAACATATTTCAGGTGCTAAATATTCCAAACAAGCCCTAAAAATACATGGCAGCCTCATACTGACAGCCGCCAAGTACATCTGCCAAAGCTGCATACAGCTTCTGCCTGTTTCCTGAAGGGCCAAAAAGTGACAAGCTGCCACCTCCTCTGCAGTGGGACTGAAGCAGGCTGCTCCAGCAGCAGCTTGCACATTGCTGCCTCCTGCACTGGAACTGTTCAGGCCATCAGCTTTCACAGCCATCGAGCCAGCAATCTCTCACCACCAGCACTGATCTCTTTTCAGAGGACTAAGGAAAGAAACCTTAACCTTATACTTGCTAAGGAATTACGTGGGCATACCATTCTTTATATCAGGTTCAAGAGTTCACTTCGCGTGTGGCAGCAAATGCAACAAGCAAAGTCATAAGAGACTTCTAGACGTGTTTACTACAGTTAAAAAGATGTTACAATGAATTTTTAATGGCTGTTTACACCACAATTCTTGCTAATTACCTCTTTTTTTGGGATTGCACAGCATACGATGTTCTTATGATCTTCCAGAAGCTGACAGCACGTCACAGAATGTAATTGGTGCAGTATAATAAGAAAAAAGCAGATAACTTTGGTCTCTTGCATGAATAAAACTGGCAGTTCTGGTACGAAAAGTTACACTTTTTTCTGTACTGCTCTGACACTACCTACCTCCACAACAGAGACCATTACCTCACTTTACTCCTTCCTTTTTCTCTCTTTCTTCCCATCTTCTGCTATATTAGGCAGCCAATGTCCCAAGGAGCATCTGTGTGCTGCTTTGGCACACTGTGGCAGCAACTGCTGCTACCAAACAAATGACAACTCAATCTGAGTCTTCGTTTCTACTGATGTTTTATGTTAAGGTTGCTAGCAAACTGACCAAGTTTAAAGGCTTTACGCCATCATCAGTAGCTTTCCAATAAAGTTGAAAGCTGGTCCCAAATGAATAAATAAATAAATAAGAGTCAAGGGGTGGGCATTGTTGGTTCATATTATGTGAGAATGACTGAGAGGCCCTGAAAGGATTTCTATCCGAACCAAACCTAAGGAAGTGTTCTGACGGCCCACAACCCGGGGCTCAGACCCTGCAAGCAGCCTGGCACTGACCAGCTCTGAACACCCTGCTCCCAGGACCGCTTTGGCAAATCCATACACGCCTTACCACAGAGGCAACCTGCTCACCTGCCTCATGCAGACAACAGGCCCGCAAGGAAGCCCCAAGCAAGTAATTTACAGCTATACAGTCATAGCCTTTTAGATTAACATACTTCCACGTTCTGTCTTGCAGCTCACAGCTTTCCAAAAGCACATAAAATGCAGCAACCATATCGGAAGGATTCAACTTCATTTTATTTCTTGAAACTATTCTGATCTTAGATTTTGCTTTCCCCAGCGACCTGATCAGCATCAGACCTACCTCTGCTACCTCAGAGTGGCCTTCCCACTGTTGATAGGACTCCCTGAAACTCATCAGCAGACAAGAAAGCATCTGGAACAGAAAATCTGACTCTCATAAAACTGCTAGTCTGTTCCCAGCCAAGCCATGAAGACTGCTTGTTTGCAAGCAGACTGTTCAGAAATACAGTTTGTCCATTCCGTGATGATCACAATCAACTTACACAGCTGAGTGGTAATGCTGGCTCACACAAACTGACAGTCCCTACGTCAGCATCCTAATTCCACAAATCTGATGAATTTAATGCTTGAATAGTCCTCATGTAATTCCATTTTCCTAAAACAGATCTCCAAGAAGCAGCTGACAGGTACTGCTACTTACTTATTCCTTCTCTGATGCTACTTAAGAGCTTATCCACACTTATTTTTTACTGCAGAAAAAGCCAGTGTTAAAGAGTTTTACAAGTGCAATTTGCCCTTTTGCAACTGAAGACTCATGTACAAAAGATTTTATATTCACCTGTTTTGTGTCCACTGATGCCACTGAGGAATAAATAGGACAAAAATGACATTTTACATCACAGATTTAGTTGGATGCATCCAAGAATTCTTAAGGACAGGTAAGACTGGGTCCAAAGTCTATTTGCAATACAACAATGAAGCTTACTTTACTCTCGCCATGATAAATTAAGACAAATTTTAAGGGAACAGAACTCAGTGCTATCTGAATTAGCCTTTGACAACATGACTTTAAGGAATGTTCTTACTTAGCTCAGCCACACAGCTGAACAGATTCTACATGATAGTATCCAGATGGTTGTCTATGTCATCTTTTATCTCACCCGCTGGTACTTACGGATGAAATGCCAAAGGTAGGCAGTCAGAATAAGCAGTCCTTCCCAGTCTTGAGACTTATGAACTCAGACTCTGATTTAAAGAAAGTTGCAACCTGCTCCCTATTGAATACAAACAAATCCCCTGAGTTTGTTCTAGATATGTGCTTCCCAGAAATAATCTCTTATCACCGTCTAGATCCTGCTATTTAAATGCACAAAGGACAGATACATTTATGTATTTCAAGGTCTTTCCTTCTTAAAAAACAAAAAACAGCCAGAACTGTACAGCTGTGCTAACAAGACCTGCAGCATGACTCTTTTGTGGGCAAGTATCAAAGATGGTGTTCAGAGGTTAACAAGATTTAAACAGATGAACCAACCAATCTGCCACTATTATACCAGCAAGGTTTCCACAGACTAGGACATTAGTTGGCCACATTTTGAGTAAACATGCAGCTCAAAACTGTTAATTCCTTAAAATGTAGTACTGGCCATGAATCGACTATTTGATGGAAGCCACAAGAGCAACAATCATTAACAGCCTAAAGAGCAACGGAACATGATGGCACAGTTAACTTCTTGCAGACTCTGATCTGTGAAATGCAATCCTGCATTTAACAAAATCCCATTTACAAAAGCAGTAAGGCACCCTTCTAACTCACATCTACACGGACAGCCTCTACAAGGGGAAATCACAGCCGTTGCTGCCGGTACTAGGAGGGCAACGCTTCCCCAGGAAAGGAACACCAAAACCATATGATGCATTCTTTTGAACACATTTAGTGGTAGTACCCTGAAGTACTGCCAAGGAACAGCTTGATAATAGCTGTCAGTCTCCAGAGTCATCTATTTTGGTCTTACAGTTCTATTAAATATTAAAAAGTATTCAGGAGTTGTACTTACCAAAATGCAGTCCACTTTAGATTGTACAGTTTTGCTAGACGTGAGGGGAGAAAGAGAGAACAGAAATCTTGAATTAATCTAACAGTTATTATGAAAATATTACATATTCTAATTGCTACCACTATACTACAGACTTAACATCTACCACTATACTACAGACTTAACATCCTGCTACAGAATCTCACGTTCGCCTGCGGAGGAATATTTAACCTGCAATTTTTTAGGTAGAAAGTCACAGCAAATCCAACTGTTTGTTACAGTGCTTGCTGTTCTGCTCTTTAACATAAGGCCCATATTTAAAACGAAATCCTATTGCAACTAGGAGCTATTATCTCAAGTTACAAAGCAGCAAAGATGGATGTCACTACTCCTATTGGAAACTCTTCCACGATTCAGATGTATTTGTTTATCTGTAAACATAATTAGCGCCTCCTTCTCACCATGCTTCATTAAACCCACCACTTCAGTGCATTTATTTCTAGCTTCCCAAAGAGCTGCCAAAAAGCAGATACAATTGATAGCCCACCATCAACCTATGTAGGAGTTTTCCACTTCTGTCTCATTACCTTCCAGTTGGTTTATTAAAAAGACATTGGGCACGGACTGAATTCAAGTCTGTCATAGATGACTTCAGTAAATGTGCCAAGGAGTGGAATTAAACTTGCTACACTTAAACATAAACACACCCATAAGCAACTTTTGTACTTCTTAGAATACTCCATGTCACATGCTTTGTCTGACTCTGTGTTAGCTGAAGGCATTTAATCATTGCTCTGAGCAGGACAGTGAGCTTTAACATGCAAAGATCCATGATTTTCACTGCTGGACACCTACTGAGCCCTAAACAACCAAGTTCCAGGTTTAGGAAACATTCCATTGCTAGTAGAATAAAACATAACTTGGTCTCCTGTTAACAGAACAAAACATATTTCCAGTTATTTTATTTTCGTATACATGCTACCCACATACAAAGAAAGACCAAGAAAGATACCTGATGGATACGCTAAAATGAGAAGCAAGCAGAACAAACGGCTCTAGTGTCTGGTGGCAACAGGAGCCAGAACTACTCAATCACCATCTACTGTTACATCAAGATGTTCAAAGAGGAAGCAGGTCAGTTGTCCTCCTTATTACAGCATCACATTTTGAAACCAGAAGGTCTAAAATATGACCTGCAGGAACTGCTATTACTTTCATACAAGAACTGCATATGGCCAGAATGACAGTACAGTAAAAAACATAAACAGGTAAAACCAGATGACAAGCCTGCTGAAGCTCACTAGTGTAAAGATGATCAGATGGGTACACATTTGGGAGGGAAGCTGAGCTACTCGGGATTTGTGCACACAGAGGATGCTAAAGACAGTAAAATAGAAGCTTTTCATCACCTAGGGGAAGTGGCTCCCATCTACTGCAGCAACTGAAGGACACCCAAATGTCACCTCCCTCTTCATAAACCATCATCGAACTACAAAGTCAAAGGACACCAAGCATGGATACTTCCTGCTGCCATGAAGAGGCATAGCTGCCTCTGACTTGAAGCTGACCAAAGCCACCCGGCTGCTCCTACAGCGCTGCTCTCACCCTAGCCTCCACCCTGCCCCAGTGCCTCCAGCAGGATTTCACAATGCCAGCACTGCTGCAGATCCACAGCCTCTCACAAAGCAGCATTTATGGCACCAGGCGATAGGGCTCAGGCACGGTCCACTTTCGTGGCTAAACTTTTCTACGGCTTCACATGACAGCTTAATACAGAAAAGCAGCACGGAGGATAAAGGGATGCAGGGCATAGGTGCACCCAACTCAGCTGAAATACAGCCACTACTATACAGACTTGCACATGCCATTTTGTGCTAGGCTTTTCAGCAAGGCGTGCTTCGGCCAGCACGGTTGACAGTCGTGGCAGATCCTGCCAAACTGCACATAAGCATGCCCATTTGCATTAATATGTTCTTCCTGTAAAAAGAAAGAGTCAAGCTGCCAGGAGGCAGCTGGGCAGCAGATCTGTGGAATTGTCCTTTTATCTCCAAACATCATTCTGAGCCAGCTAAGTGTAAATTCTCCGATCCAGTTGTGACCTCCCCTTGCACAGCACTGCAACAGTGTCTAGAAGTAACAGCTAAAGAGCAATATTTGGACCAGTGGATATAATTTCCTCTGTTTCTTTCTCTTTTTTTTAATCAACTAGTTGTGACATCTTAAAAGGCAAAGGTCTTATGGCTCAAGCAGGAATAAATGTGGTTCTAAACGTGGTATTTATTTCAAGGACAACTTTTTCACCTCCGGCTCTATGCTCCTTAGTACACTAGAAGGACACTGTTGCAACCTGTTACCAGTAAACAGACGCTTTTTTCATCCTAACGAGAACTCAGGCTAACATAGCCTGACTTCATACCGCCTGCGCCTAATGACATCTGTACTTCTCATTTATCTTCCAGCGGGGTTGATCAAGCAACAGCAACCCTGAGGAACCAGTTCTTTGACTGGGAACGTGCACGGACAGTGACCTCTGCCATGGTCCTCAGCAATGCACAGAAAAGCTCTGTATGGTGCAGTTTTAAGATGTTGCATCTCCATCTCATCAGGAGATAAAAGGCCAAGTGACAAATGCAGTGAACTAACAGCCACCCCAGTTGTAATATATTTGCCAATTTCATTTATTTCTCCCCACTACTTCCTTTGCTTATTTACACGACAGATGTGTTTTTGAAAGCTGACAGTTTTCAATTTTAAAGTAAATAAGCCTGCTTCTGTCTCCACCAAATGCATCAATTACCTAAAAACTTCTTTAATTACAGTAGCCACATCCATTGTATTCAGTTTTATAGGCACCGAGATTTAATTTGGTCAGCAGCCTTGAGAGACTTCTGGCAAGTTTGCTCAGTTAGCCCCCCACCACCTGCACTCACAACAGCGTGGCTGAATCAGACCCTACATGTGGAGCTATTTCTAACGTTTGGAGGCTATCACCCACGCGCTTTGCTCCACGTCTACTAACAGCTGCAGGAGAGAACCAAAAGTGATAGATGTTCTCACTAATGAAAATAACCATCTGAATCTATTAGTGACTCGAGCTCATCGGAAAACTAAAATTAGAAGTTGTACTGGAAGTTGTACTGCTCCTTCTGGACCATTGCTCCATGCAGCACCTGGGTACTTGCTGCAACTTCCACGTTAGTGACTGCCTCAAGAAAGCAGCACAGCTCTGCCATCCATTCTTCTGTAGTTCTTTATGCTGAAAGTCTCTCCAACATCAAACTGTTTTTCTTATTTGACCTAAAACTTAAAGCGGGCTACTTCAAGCAGTTTCATCTATAGGGTACGAAGCATCTTTGTTGATTCTGGGGGAGGCTGTCCTTTGTGAGGGACACCAGAGGCGGCCATTTTTGACAGCTTGCACAAGTACTGATCTGCCACAAGAACCTGGCAGGAGAAAACTATGAGACTTTGCAAAAAAGATTCAACGATCCTGTCACATGCAACGATGAGTGGTTTACTCAGTGGATACTACCAGGTGTGCAGCCTGTAAGTTCAGCTGCCTAAGTTCAGTCCCACTGCTTACAGAAACGCATCTTGAAAACATCAGCTCTGACCCGAAACACCAGTCTGAACCAAAGAGCTCCCTTCTGAAGAACTGCCATTAGCCATCAGGTAGAATGCTCAAAAACAAGAGCCCAGCACCTATTAATTAGTTTAAATAGCACCAAAAAGGAGGGTTATTTAGCCTGTGTTTTACAGAAGCATAACAGCAGTAAAGCCTCTGTGCTTCACAGGAGACCTGCAGCCCCATATCCTCCCATTAAATGCAAGGGCAGTTTTTGTGCTGCAGCTGACAGCCTTCCTGGAAAGCTCCTCATCAGTACTCACAGACTCAGTTTCTGACTCAGTCTTTAGGCCCAAGACCTTGGACAGATTCTTGCACATTTACTTTTGAATGCTGCAGTAATTTCAGCTCCCGAATGCTGCAGCCATTCTGAAACTCCTGAAGTTATCTTTAGAGGTGGGGGGAGAAGAGTGAAATCAGACTAAAGCATTTCCTCAAACTGCTCTTCCATCTTGTGCCAAAGTACGCACGTCTGCTCTCCCTGACCTATTTGTGAATTTCTACTCAGAACAGCCCCATTTTAACAACCCTGACTTGGCAAGAGCAGAAAGAAGTGTGTGTTCTCTGCTCAGGTGCTCCATTGGGTTACTCTGCACTGAGGGGAGGTGGAGAGGAAAGAGTGAGGAGAAGGTAAGGAGATGGAATTCTTTTTCAAAGTGGCATAAAACCAGATGTTGCCAACCTTACTTTAAGGAATATGCAGCTGAATTATGTGAGCAATATGGGAATATCTTATTACAAGAGATGGCAGAACTCAGTTGCTCCAGCTACATTTAGTTTTTCCTTAATGCTGCAAATAGTAGAGGCCATATAATCATAAGGGATACAAAAACTCTTATGCCTGTGAGATCAGAACGAGGAAGGTGGTTGGGGGAGGTAAGGGGGAGGTAAGAAAAGCCCTAGTGCTGAACTTAATCCTTAAGTGGAGAAAGGTGTGAACAACAGCGCAAGTCCAGTTTGACAAGATTTAGGAGAGAAGTGGAGTCACAACTTACAGCAGAAAAATACTGTAGCAGTTTAACTAAAGTGCCTAGGAAGCCCACAGATACTTTATCACTATGGCTTTAATACCTTCAGTGAATTTGATACAAATACTCTGTGTATCCTCTCCAGCTCTGTACCACAAATGTTTGCATAAACAGGAATACCCTCCTGAAAACACACTCCATAGCCTCGAGTGTGGTATACTGCAGACGTTCTAGGAAAAACATTATTACTCCCATTAACTCTAATGCAATTTATGAAAAGGAACAGCCTTTTGTAACTGCTCGTGGCTTGACGATACATTACAAAACCAGGATACAACTCCTGACCAGACAGGAAGGGTTTCCCACTGCAGGGCTTTCCAGTACATATGCATGAAGCTGCATTATTACCTGACACACACTATGCAGTAAGAAAAGTTGCAACGAGAAACAAATACCCAGTGTATAGTTACCATCATCACTGTTAATTAGCTAGTGTCTCACATAAAGCAGTTTCCATCTCAGACATTTAATAAAAAGAGAGAACAGGTTTATAAAGCTCTAAAATAAGCTTCCTTTGGAGAAGCCAGTTGGGGGAAAAGCCATAAGCTTTTTCTCTTGAGAGTTCAGCACAAAACCAGCAAATACTCAGTGCAGCTCCAACAAGGGCCAGATACAGAGGCTGCTCAGCAGCCACAAGGAAATTTCCCAGAAGCTCATTTGTAGCCCATCTGCATGGTGACGTGCTGCAAAATAAGCCTTCCTTATAGGAATGGAAGGCACGGGAGATAGCAGAGCTGCATGCCATGGAAGACTTGCTTTGGCCACATGAACTTTTACAAGTCAGTCACTCAGCTATGAAAGTCTCCATTTCCTGCTACATTAATCATTCCCCAGCACAATTTCCAAGGGTTGCCTGTCAAACCACTTAACGCTAAGGGCTAAACGTAGGTTTGAAAGGCTGCTTCTACGGTGGAACAATACCAAGTGAGCAGCACTTTCAGCCTCCCAGTACAGTGGGCTTGCTTTCTCCCAGCCACAGGAGGTACTTTGGTGCTGACAGCCACCAGGAGCTCTGTGGCTTATTCAGCTTTCTGCCGCCTCTTTGCCTCTTCCAAAAATCCAGTGAGCTCCCAAGGACTTCACTGCTAAACATCACCAGTGCAATTCAGGGAAAGCTATCCTTCAGAAAAGTGGTGTTAAAACAGAAGGGGTAATTATTAACCTGAACACACTCCCTTCTCAAAAGATTTGCGTATCTCCTCCAGAACTCTGACAACATCACAGAACATTTAACAAGAAATCCACTTATTTCTGAATGCTGGGAGGAACTGCTCAGAAGCAGGACTGCCAACCACACTGCAGTAATAGGTACTACCAAACACTCTCAGCAGTTTCTGCACGATCTGGCCCTTACTTCTTAGTTTTACTGAATTAATGCTTCTCCTTCTTGGAGTAACAGCCCTAAATTTATACAACCTTCCATTCAGAAACATAAAGAAATGTTAAACTGGAGCTAAGGCTCTTCTAAGGAGAAAATTATGAAAACAGCCGCCTATGTCTTTTACTCAGTTAACATCCCAACATATGCCACGCTACACTGTCTGGCTTGGATC
The DNA here is from genome assembly GCA_016647715.1 of Pavo muticus. Classification (NCBI taxonomy): domain Eukaryota; kingdom Metazoa; phylum Chordata; class Aves; order Galliformes; family Phasianidae; genus Pavo; species Pavo muticus. The sequence continues at coordinate 823,476 of JACDJE010000001.1, read as the reverse complement.
ATACTGATAAAGAAGTAAAATGGCTGTAAAAGCATTTCGATTAAATATTTAGAAATCAGAGCTGCAACAACGTTGCAGTGTGTTTGGATTACTGAAGGGATGAGCGTATCGCTCAGCTAACGGAGCAACAGCCACAGCGAAAGGGAAGCACACCCGGGCAGGGCATTTCCACGGGTCAACCTCGGCATCGCAACTACTGAGTCTCCTCCATCCTCACCTCTCCCCGCGGGACACGGAGGAGCCAAAACCCAGGGCCTCTGATGCCACCTAGGGGCTCTGTCCCTGCCTGCACTTCTCTATACCTCGCGGAGAATTGAACTTCGTGCCTTAAGGGCAAGTTAAGCAATGTTACAGGCCACACCGGGAACCTCTCCAGTCCTGCAGCTGGCTGCGACTTCGCTGTCAGAGTGTTGTGGGGTGGTTGAATCTACCCTAAAAACCGGGCTTTGCAGAGGTGTCTACTCAAAAACACAAACAATTGAGGACTTGGCCCCATTTTGACTTCAAACATATTTATGAATTTAGCGCTATCTACTCTGAAGATAATTAATCTCTGTATCTTTACACAGCAAAATTACATTAACGAAGTTCTATTTCTGAATTCTCCAAACATCAATCTACCTAGCTGCCTTGTACTACCTACCCCAGTCCCAGCTAAATACCTGCAGCACACAAAGGACCACGGCCACGGAAAAGCAGACTGTGGCAGTATAAGGGTGAAATCATGGCCCATGCGTTCACCTGTACATGCCACTCTGCGCACAGGCTGCTACTCAACTCACTTCATTTTGCCTTTTCCACATCAGAGCGCCCTTGTGTCAGATCGTGCAAACTGCACAGCAAGAGATGAGCTGGGTTTCCTTGAGTCAGATCTGTCTGCTGAACAGAAAATTTGTCACTTCATTAATGCAGACCAGCCGCCTCCTGAATCAATTAACTGAACCAGCTCTTCCCACAAGCCCATGATCCAACGGAGGGCAGAAACACAAAGCCGCAGGATCAGTCATTTCAACAGGACAGCGCCAGCAGGGACAAACTCACCCGAACTGCTCATTTAAACTACCTGAACTAGCTCCAACACAAGGAAAACATTTAACACAAGGCAAACCTGTATTCAAATGCAAGTATACTCTTACTCCTGATAAAAGGTACAGGGACTGTAATCGTGTCACAAAAATAGCCACAGTGTTCTGTCCGTTGAAGATGAACAGAAGTATCCAGCTCACGCCCCCAGAAAGCAAATGCAAAAAGCATCCATCAGTTTGTAAATACTGGCTCTCCAGCTCGATCCAAGGCAAACCACTTTTCTTCACAAAATAAGGAAGCAAGAAAAACAGAAAACTGATAAAACAGGGGAACAAGGCTGAGCTGCAACTGACTGATCTTCCCTGTAACCTAATCTACACCCTTCCACTTGCTGAAGTGAGTAAGCAAGGCCGGTTTTAAATTAGACATAAAAAGCAGCAACGCTGACTACAGGGCTGAAAAAAGTACACTCAGCATCTTCAGTTACTGCAGTTTAGTTAAGATTGGGCAGAACTCATGTCCTCAATGCTTGTTACTAAAATAAAGCAAGAAAAATGTTTCATATAGGATTTACAGTTATTTAATCCCTTCACCATTCCACAACTATGATGACTTTACGAGTAGTAAATAACACCAAGCACACAAACAGCTGAACAAAGAAGGAAGACAAAACTGCTAACGAAATGCCCAAGTCTCAAACACAGCCCACTGTAATGAGCTGCAAAGTAAGAACTGCTGAGAAATACTGAGCTGGGAGACATCATACCTGGGTCTGAAATGTAAACCCACCAACATCTCTTCTTGCTTTCTGCAGAAACCTAACTGCATGCAAATGCTAAACAATCCTCCCACGATTCTATAAGTAACTGGGAAAGCCTTGCAACAACGCTGGGCGCCCCATTCCAGTACAGAACAGTCACTTGCAGTTCCTGTTGTTGTTTCGGTTTCTATTTGTGAGTGCGTGTGTTATATGTAATTATTTAAAGACACATTTCTGCTGCAAGTTACTCAAATGAACTCAAGAGACAAAGAAAATGGCTTTTCACATCTCTCATCCCTGTTTTCTTTAGTGTTGGACTGAATTAAGATCAGTGTCTGCTCCTACACTGAGGCAGTACACCACTCCAAGGATTCAATGTCCTCTGTACATAATATGGGAAGATAATGTGACTTCAGAGGAGCTGTGCCCTGTGTTTATTACTAACAATCTGTATGAGGCACTGCAGGGTATTCCAAGATCAGTCTGCAAGGACTGATTGCCTAGAAAGGCCAAACACAGAAAGCACACCGTGATCTCGATCAATCTACACAAGAAAAGGCTGCTCAAATAGGGATTTAGTGTGAAGGTGTTCTGCTAAAAGCAGGATGGTTTGTGGCTAAGTGGCAAATCGGCTATCATAATAGTTTGCATAGTTCACGAGGAAACTGTTTTAAAAACTACAGACAAGCTGTTGTTGTTTCCGAATTCAGTCTATAGATAGCAGTAAGATCTGCTACAGCATTTTCACCTAACGACAGCAGAAGCCTAATCCAGTTATGACATTATTACTCGAGGTCAGTATTTCTAAGGGGTCTGATCTGGAGATGCTAGAACTCATGAGATGTCTCTTAAGCCTTTCTCCCACGTGGTTCTATGAAAAGACACCTAGTGAAACTAAAGGGTGACATTCCTCAGCAACGCTTAAAAACAACAGAAAATAGGAAACGCCCACTGCACACAGGTGCACGAACGCCTTCTGTACCATCAGCTTTAGAAAGCTCCCGTGCCTGCAGAGGCATCAGGACATGGGAGCAGAGTGGAGCACCATGCTGTGCAGCACAGCACGTGCAGGATGCACACCTGCTTCAGGGTATTCTTCTCTACAAACTATGGCTACAAATGCCCGATAGCAAAGTGCCGTGCTATACAGACTCACGAGAAGAAGGCAGTGGCTTACATTTAATAGACACTCCAAAATGTACAGATGCGGACAGGGCTATGATTAGTGAACATAGTTACACAAAGCTCAGATAACCCAATATAAAAGCCTCCAGTGTTAGCAGCACTCTCAGAACAGCTCCCTACACTCCTAGCCTGCACACACACGTTTTTCTGTGCTGGCTCAGTTGCCAGGACAGGGGTTTTTCTTGTTTATTCCTCATGATTCCTTTGGACATTTCCACAACCTGTAGCTATTCTAGTTGCTTTTTATTAACAAACAGGTTTGCTGCTGGCTGCACTGCCTCATTATCCTATTAATTTGGTACCTGGGAAGGTATCCATTCAGCAGTGCCATACTCAAGCTGTCCTGTGGCACTATCCTGAGCAAGCCCAAGCCTGGGCACTGCCAGGTCCCACAGACAAGCCAATGCTCTGGTGCCCCACTCCAAACCCAGCAAGGTCAATAACTGCTGGGCTCCCATCACCTGTTTTGAAGGAAGGCTGCCTGTGTGCCTCAGGACACAGCCAGCCTTCACACCACCACTGCTGCGCTGCGTGGGACCTGGAACACGCTCAAATGCAGAGCAGCAGTGCCAGGGCTAGCCAGCTCATCACAGACACGCACCAGGAGAAAGCATTCCTCGCTCACCTCTGCCTACCAGCTTCCAAACAGTGCAGGCACAGAAACGGCCTGGTAGCCACAAACGAAGTCTCAAGTAGTCAGAAGTCTCTTGTGTACCTCTAATGTAAGTTCACAGAACAGCAAAGCAGTATTTCCTGTAAGTTTCCCATCCTCTGTTCCTTGGGAGAAAAGAAATCCTATTATTTAACTCCAGAACTAAGATCCTCATAAGAGTTACAAGCACATGCTGCTCCACATCTCAAGGGTTTGGTTTGCAAAGTCTGAGTTCTCTTAGCCTGCAGCCCAGGTGAACTTTAGTTTACTTGCAGACTCAAGAGCCTGTCTAAACCTGTAAGCTGTGTCTGATTAAAATTAAAGCTGCACAAAATTTAATTAAACCATGTAAGTTCATACGTGCATGCATCTACTTCAGTTTGTACCTACAAAGCTCAGTTTGAGCAGCTGCACTTGCTCATAGTTGGTAGTTAACTGTGTCAAATGAGCACACCAGGTGAGCCTGCGGTGCACAAGCAGGTGTTCCAGGGCAGGCTCACATCCACCAGGTCTGAGCAGCTCCACAGCAAACACAGCAGCCAGCTCCAGCGGCAGTGCCACAGTACCACCAGCATCCCTCGCTCAACTCACCTGCACTCCACCCACTGCCTTCACTGCTGGCCTTCTCCTGCAACCGTCATCAATGAACAAGCAAGTCTTCCAGATTCTCTCCTCCACCAACACCTTCAGATTATTATTGACAGTAGGCATCTCACTAGTACCTAACATCCCACGCTGGGGCTCTATGCTGCTCCCCAGAACAGATGACACACAGTTGGAGCTCTGCAGGCAGACTGCACAGCGCTTGGCTCTGCCATACCATCCTGCTCCTCTGAGTGACCTCAGATGGATACAAAAACATAAAACTCAGCTGCTTACTTCTCCAGTAACCTCCCCGCTTTGCCAGCACAGAGTTTCCCATAACCACTTTGATAACTATTTTCCAAGTTCTCATTCTGTTAGTTTTCTTTTAAAAACAAAGCAGAGGGCACACGACCTGCGCTTGTATGAAAGTACTGAAACCACAGCCTGCAGGTCAGATAGGTAGAGCATTAACATGGATTCACTGCTCACAATGTGTCCATTCTAAATATCCCACAGATATGCAAAGTTATACCATGACTTACCTAACACAGACTGCAGAAAAACAGCATTGATTTTTGAATTTCTCAAAAATCACACCACCAGAAAATTAAGTGCATGCAGACAGAAAGCAAGTTACTAAAGCCGTATTACCTGAGATACTGGCACTGTAAAACATCCACCTGCAGGCTGCAGCATGCAACTGGCTAACACCTGTCAGCATCTGATCACCTGCTGAACTGCACTTGTCACATACATGTTCTCATGAGTTCCTGTTTGATGGATCTCTCCAGAAGGAGGGACACTGCCACCAGTACTGCAGAATTGGCTGCTCTGGATTATCGTTCCTGTGAACCACATGTAAACATGTGTAAACATGCCAGCAGGAGACCAGATGTCTGCATTAGAGGAATGAAAATGTATTTTCCTAATTATTAGCACAATTTGCAAGGTGAAATATGTAAGCAGCTCCAAAAGTAATGCCTTCTGTTTATTTCCATGGAAACTACAACAGATATAAAGAGCACAATAACACCATTAGAGCAAATTCTCAGTGACAAAACACCCTTTATCAACACAGTCACCACCATTAGCTACGCATTTTCACCAGCAATGAACAAGAGCTTGTATGCCACACTCATAAAAGTCTGCCCCAATGGAGGTGACCCACTGTCACTGTCATCACTGCTGAAACGCACCACCCACTGCTCACATCCACTGGTTGGTCTCCACCAACACTCAGCAAACATCAGTGAATGTCCAGGGGTGCCATTTTTTCCGCAAGGAGGAATTTCAATTCCAGCCCTTTGCTTCGTCCACACTTCCACATCAGACACCATTCTGTCAGACTGCCCGTCTGCTGCCACCTGTTGCACAACAACAAAATGTAATGGAATGTTGGTGGGAAGGTTCAGCCTCTACCGCCATACCACCATCTACCTCTTGACAGCGTGGGCCAGCATAATAAAATAGGAGGCATCACCTTCTGTGTTGCCACTGTATATGCTGCTTTTCCACTCCTCTGCTGAGTAGCTGAACTAATCAAGCCAAACTCATCTGAGATTGATGAATTTAGGAAGGAGCATGTCTTCCACAAGAATGCAATGTACTTGAGCTATGTCCTGCTCCTATGTTGAGCCAAATTTGACACAAAACTACTGGTATTTGAAGTACTTGCTGACTAAGAACTTCTCTGAAGAAAAATCACTGTAAAGTGACAAAAAACCACAGTAAATACAGACATCTGGAGCTACTAGTAGGCAACATCCAAGCAAACACGGAGGTCCCTGAGCACTGTCAGAAACAGGGCTTCCACACACTCAAGCAATCATACCTTTGTATTTACTTTCACTGCATGTTGCACCAACTTCAACAAGAAGCATAACCACGGTGGCACAGGAACCTCGTGTTCCCAATCCCTCCAACAGAAGCAAGCTTCTTGCATGAAAAAGAAGCAGCCATGGGGGCATGTGCAAGGAAAGCTAAGGACAGCTTAACCTCCTTGGAACTAAACAGACAAAGATGTTCTTTCATTTTTATTCTCAATGGTGTCAACAATTTTTTTTGCCTTTATTAACCAGGAAAAAATGACTAAAATATAGGTCACCGTATCTTCAGGGTCAGAATTCAGTATTTTTTGCATGAGGAAATGACAATTTACAATACATTTTTACCTGAAATTTCACACTTTTTGCCCAATGTAACATAAAAATCAACATTTCCAAATTAATGTAAAAATACTTTTTTTCTTACGTCTTCAGTACATTTATTGATTACATGTTTGTTTTTTTTCATTTGACCCAGTAAGTTAACTCTAGTTGTTGAATTCAATTAATGGTTTCTGTTCAGAATATCCCTTTTCACATTTTTAGAACCATACGTGATAATCTCACTTCACTCATCCGCTGAATGGTTTCCTCTCAGCTGCCAATTCATTTCTCAACTTTTGATAAGTTAATCATTGAACTATACTGCTGGAGTCAGGCACAGTAAATGTCATTGCGCAGCAGGCTCCTGGAGCCAGGAGCTGGCTTAGTTCTTCAGCATGCCATGGTTCCAGGTGTGCAACTAGTCATTATTGTCAGCAAGCAGTCTGACTGTCTTTTAAATATCAACTTATGTATTTAGTTTACATGGCCACTAATAGCAACACAGCTTCTTATTTAAAATGCACATACAAAACCAACGAAAACAGGCAAACTTTTAATGTATCCATTAAAAAAGAAGCACCATACCTCTTCTGAGCTTGGATAAAAAGTTCCTATGCCAGTCTTTGACTCCTGCAAGAGGTTCAAAAGATTTTTTGGCCTTTGTTTCAGACAGCCTCATCATAGTAGAAAGGGCTGCAGGTTTTATGCAAGGTAAGAAAGAGGAGTCACAGGCACCTAATCTGCAGCTACAGACAACAAGCCAGCCCCAGGATCAGAGAGTGGTTGCTTATCTTTCATAGAGAAACACTGCTGAAGTATGAAATACCCGAACCCAAACAGTGTGGGAGATTGTAGCTGCCGGCAGATGATGCCATGCATGTACCAACACGGGCTGCTTCAGTAAGGTACCTGACCCACAGTGGGGCTGCCTCTAACGGTACAGCACAGACAGCGAGAGGCACTGAGGCCTGCACGCTCTGCCAGGGGAACTACTGCCTACACACTGCCAGTACGGACGGTAAAACAGCGCTGTGTGTTGTCCCTCATGTAGAAACCTCAAGTGCCAACTTCAGACAGGCTCCGCGCACCTTATGGGCTGTGCTTGCAGCAGTCATCCAGCACCACTGTGCCCTTCTCCCCAGGCTTAAAAAGCATCCAAGCCACTTCAGTACTTTTCTCCACATAATTAACAACAAAAATAATGTGTGCTTCTGGAGGAGGCGGCTGTCACTACTTTTCAAAACAGGACTTAAAATTCCATCCATAAAAATATTAAATTAAATGTCACAATTTTTAAACTTCTAGATTTTCAAATAGTTACAACTTCAGCCATTGAATAGCTAGGACTTGAGTTTGTGTTTTAAAGTACTAACATTTCTGGAGAAAAAACAAGCAGGAGTAACACAGATTATTCGAAGTATTTTCAGGTGTCTTCCAAACAGGGGCAAGAAGCAGCTGAGGAAATTGCAAGAAAAGAAAACTGCCCATCCTACAACCCAGCACACCTCAGCCACAAGCTAATTCTTGTTTGTCTTCGAGATGCTCGAGGCAGACACTTCCAGCCAACCATGTATTAAGAACAGAGTTCCAATAGTTTGTCCGTATTGCTGACAGCTTGAAAAAATTCACTCCTTCATAGGCAACCAAAATAAAGAACTGTAATTCCTCCCGTCTGGTACAATCCAACTTTTCCGATGGCAAGAGTCCCAACAACCTTTTAATGGCACTTAGGAATTTCTGATGAAGAAATATGGATTGCCTCCATACCTGTGAGTCTATCCATCAAAGAAGAGAGCCGTAAATTACAGACTTTGACATTTAACCCAAACTTCCTCTAAGGGAAGATACAAAGATGCCTCAATAAGTGAGTTCTCCCCAGTAACTTGATTCTCTTCCCAGACTCGAAGTACCTGACAATCACAAAGCGATACCATCCACACTCAGCTCCAGAGAAACACTATGCAGGAGCTGCCATTTTGGAGCAGTACAGGTATGCCTCCAGAAACTTGTGTCCTTAGACACAGCCCTCATTTCCACAACAGCCACGCATTTTGTCATGTTCTGTGTTCATAGGCTGCCAGTAGAAAAAGACAGCAACTCCTGCAGCAGCAGCAGCAACATTCCAGGGCAAGATAAAAACATGACAAGATGCCACCTTTTCAATCCCTTGACAGCATCCACCATGTCGACTTCCTCCTACCCAGAGGCCAAGCAGCAGGCTGTCGCTCACCACACCAGCAGAGCTCCGAGCTCACACCACAGTGGGACTCTGTGGGCACCAAGCAGCTCAGCAGGGAGAAGTGAGGCAGCCAATGGGCCCAACAAGCCGGGCACTGCTCTGGACTGTAGCTCCTAGAGTTAAACTAAAACCAAAATAAAACTCCCTTTAACTTGAGCTATATCAAAATACCAGTAAATATTAAGTGATTAAACTATTTTGTCTAACAGGATGATTAAAGTGGCAGACACGCTCCCTAGAAAAGCTCGTGTTAATGTATCTACACTCCATTTTAAGCACTTTGACAGCATCCAGCCGTATGTAGCATCCAGCAAACCCAGCAGCCACAAACGATGCATGCTCATATATTAGAAGGCAGTAGCATGAAATGCAAAAATATATACATTTATATAAAAAGAAGAACTAGCTTACATTTTATCACTCTCTTTTCTAAGCACAAAGTTCTTCAGGTAGATTTTTGAATATAATCTCAGCTATTAGGGATTGTTTAATTTTCTAATTGATTTGGAAATTAATTCATATTTAGGATTGGGAAAGGGAAAAAATAAAGATTTAAAGCAGCACGGCCAATTCTTGTCCTCACCTGTCCCTACAGCACTGAGAGCATGTTACACTCACAGTACAAACTGAAGAACAGACTTAAAACTACCCCTCTCAAAGCAATCACTTCAGGGCAGGGAGTCTCATGAGAAATCTACTCGGGCCACACGGAGCTTCCAGTATCATTAACAAGCCTTACTGGAGAAAAAAGAATAACAACAGACCCCCCCCACCACTAAGTAATAAAACTCCAACTAACATCACACATTACATAGCAAACACGATTTTGGTATTCTGAAACTGTTAAATAACCCACGCTTTCATTTTGTTTTTGTCTCTGTTTTTAAACACTGCCAATAGTTTGTGTACCCAAAGTTTAACCGTCCCAGTTGAAAAACTGGGCCGCTCACCATGTGTGATTCCAACTGATGACAAAAGGAGATGTCACCCATCTCAGTCCCCTCCACCTGACTTCTCACAGTCACCACCATGGACCATCCCCATCGACCCTGACCGCAACAAAACAGAGCCTCCCTGCTCTTGCACTGATATAATGTCACTGCATTGACTGCAAGCAATTAAAAACAAGCAACAGGAAAAACAGTCATGAAGATTTGAATGTTTTTCCACTGTCTAAATGATTAAATATGCAAAAACAGAAAACACTTGGCAGCTTACCGAAAGCCTGTTGATGGCACAGCAGCCGATAACAAGTATCCTACTTGATGACAGATAATCCTTTTTCCATTAAATCAAGAAAGCATTAGAATTGGAATACTGGCTAACTCTGCTGAAAACAAAACAAAACCTCAAAATTCCCATCAATCTGAGGGAACACAACAAAACATTCCAACAATTTCAGAACTTATAGATGTATTCAGGGGATTTTTCTCACAGGCCTGAAAGAACCAATTAGTGCTGGCCTTCTGCTTGGGCTCTTTCTGGATGACAGATTATTGCATTTTTATCTATTCAATTTACCTTCTAAATCATCCAACAATAACTTTTCAAATATGCAGTCCAGCACTCTATCCAGACTGCTCTAGAGGCAAGTTAGAGAGCTACAGCCATCTCCCTGACTTTGCAACTTAAAAAATAAGGGGTTTCTTATTTATATATGAAGCTTTGTAATATTAGACATTAGAAAGGTTTGAACCAAAAATCCAAATTTGGATCCTGATCTGAATTTTGCAGCCCTGGCCCTTCTCCAAATACTTCTGTCGAGTGAAGTAACAAGAGAAGGCAAATAGGAGCTGTATAAAAACATTAAGCTCAACCCCTGTTCTCAACCACATGTGCATACCCCAACAAAATCATCCCAAGCCCCAATTATTTTAGAGTTTAATCGGTGCTTCAGTATAAATTTGACCAATACTATCACCTTAACCAGTTACAGAGTATTCATGTTTTGGGCTTTTTTTTCCAGCATCCAGAAAATTTTAGGAGGCGGTTCTAAGTGTTCTTCTCAGATAGAGATGTGGATTCCTACTTGTCAATGGTATACACACTTGTGCAAACCAAACAGAATTGCTCCAAACCGCACACAACTCAGCTACAGATGCCTGAGGTGACAACCCCACCACTCGGTGCTGACTAAGAGCTCAGAGATGCCACCCTGAACCACAATGTCACACTGTCTGACTGGCTTCAACGAGAACTCCAGTGGAGCAACGTGGAATGTAGCATTGAAGAAACAAGGAATTGTGTATGTATGACGCTGTGAAGTCAGCAATTTAATGCACTCCTATGCCTTTTAAATGAAAAGCAGTAAAAGTTAGCCAAGTATTTTATTGCTTGAATACTGTTTTTCTCCAAACATACTTCATTCGATCCTGTTGTTTCAAGAAACAAAGAAAAACAAAACCCACGAACACTAGTGAGAAATCCACTCTTCCTAAAAGCAGATTTACAAAGATCTTCTTTCTGCAAAGCTATCCACCCGACTTGGAGCCAGGATATTCAATAAAACCTCAGCTCCATTCTCAAAAGGTTATATAAAGGTCAGCATTCATTTTATTCAGGTTTATTTTCTAACCTTGTAAAAATGCCTGCAGACCAAATTGGCTCCCACACCTGCTGACCCAGAAACTCCACCACCACTGTGCCTGGTTGGGAAAGTTGCTTCTCCTCCCACGCTGAGCTGGCACTGCTCCAGCAGGCCACGCAGGAAGGCCTTCCAGATAGCAAGGGGTGCGTGTGACCAACTGCTCTTTCAAGGCTCTTCAGTGAGGAGCTCTTCCAGGGAAGCTCCCCGCGAGTAGGATGGTTTCCTCCGTATGGGAATGTATGGTCAGAGATAAAGGGTGTACCTACATCTGCTCATGGGAACAAACTATGGACAGGATGGAGCAGCCATGCTCTGGGAAAAGTGGCAAACGGTGAAGGATTTATTTAGCCCAATTCAAGAGATCTGCACCACAGATGGTTACATCCTGGCACTGTTTAGAATTTGCTTACTGCCAAAGAGAAATAGGCATGTAAGACAATCAGACAAATGGTTTTATGGCAATACCTTCCCCAGGAGATGACTCTCACCTTAGAAGTGCATTTTTCCCTACAACTGCAACAAATGAGCTGCCTTGACCACTGCATGTAGAACAGATGGAGTCAAATGAAACCAACTCCACTTTCTGTCCCTACGTATTTGAGGAAGCAGAGTGTGAAGGAGAATGACATGCTGCTAAATGCCTTACCCACGGAAGGCCAGCCCCCCCCAGAAATCACTGAAATATGGTCCACACATGAATTTTTTTCCTATGCACTTGACTGCTTATATGCCATGCTGGGAAATACACTCAGAACAGGCAAGCGTTACGATCATCTGCAGACAGCAGAACCACAGAGCCAGGGAACAGTGGGTAAGTGACAAGCAATATTTATGGTTTTAAAGCACCTCTTAGCTGAGAAACTCAAAGTACTTCTTCAAAGGGGGTAAATACACCTCTAGCATTACTTGGACTTACTGAATTAAGTGTAGCCTATATATCCGTCAACAATTTTGAGCTCTTCCTCACAATCATTAGTAAACTTTTATTAAATATTTTTTTATTGAAGAATTACAAAAGCTTTATTCCCCACCTCCAGTGATGAATTAGCCAGGAGGAAGGAGGGGTTGGTCATTGGTGCACTTTAGGCTGTAGGCACAGAATAACTAGAAAGAGACTGGAATCAGTTGTGGGAACTGATGAAATTCTCCATTCAATTTCAGCAGACAGTATAACAAAAAATAGAGGCTTTTTATTTTTAGTTTTTGCTGTTATTTCCTGCCCTCCTGTCTCAAGCTACAGAAAATCGCAAGAGTAAATGCAGCTGGATTGGTCTACTGATGAATCCAACCTGACTGAAATACATCACCTTTTAAAAAAGCACTTACAGGGTGTTACAGGAATTTCAACTGCAGAAGAAAGCTACTGAAAAGGTGCCTGCACCTGCATTTGCTAAGAGCCTGGAACACATACCCCTCAGCCTCCCTCCTCATTGTCAGTTGCTTTATTAAAAATATTAAGACTGTCAATCACGCTTTTCTACTCATCTAACCATATAAATAAGCAGCAATTCCTATTACAAAAAATCTCAATAGCATTTCCTAAATTGTAGAGTATTTCCTCTGCCAATAGTTTAAGTGACAACCTACCCTTGGTGACAATGACTAACGAGGAGTGAGAGATGCACTTGCAATAGCCCGAATGATGCAAGTCATGACAAAGAATGGAGCTTTCCAAAGACTAGAAAATACAGTATTGCAATCAGCTAATCTGGTCTTCCACTGCAATGCAAAAAGCCCAGAACTCAGAAGAGCAAAATTCACCTCCTAACCCTACTTCAGCATGAGACTAACCAGGCCCAAAACACATGGAAATTTGGCACTATGTGGCCCAGCTCATGAAGCTTTTACAGTATAACTTCTAGCTAGAAAAGTGATTTGAGGACACAAGTTATAAACCCGAAGCCTACACCCACATCCAGTTCAAAGGACTGCAAAAGCAATGCTTTGTGTTTGCGATCCTGCGCTGCCCAGCCCTCAGCACAGCTTACAGATGAGATATTGGGGGCAGGGGGAGAGAAATTAATCTCAGGCAGAATTACTACGCTCCAATCACAACAGATGCCTATAGGACAAAAAGAGCTGAGATCCAGGCTAGGTGAAAGAAGCTGCTGCCAACCCACACACAGATGCAAGTACCAGATTACCATTTACAGCAGTAAACAAGTCTTCATTTAAGAACCATCACCACTTATTCACCACAGTGAAGAAGAAAGCAAACCCCTCCATTTCTCCAACACATGTAGCTACAGACTGGACTTCAAATTAATGCTGTGAGCAAAGAGGTGAAATCGCCTAAAACTGTTGGGGTTTTTTTTTGCTCCCCCCAGCAGGCGCAGAGAACCTCAGCCAACACCTCTCTTCCCCAGTGATCTCCATACCTCAGTCCTTGTGCCACACTCCGTTGCATACGTATGTTACTGGCTGCCTTTGGCTACAGATATTCTTTGCTAACTTCATGTTCAGCCTTTGCCAGCATACGTCTGGGTACAGAAATACCATCAAACAAACATCACATGTTTGTAAATACAGTCCCCTCACCCAAGAAAATAACTGAAGCCCCATTAGTCTATATGCTCAGACAGCTGACTGGGGAGGTTTCCCGCCTCAGGCTCCAACGTCTGGACAAAAAGCTATTAATAAATATAAACGCTTTAATGAATCTAAAAGGGAATAAACAAGGCAGATTAGGGTCCAGTGTTCAGCAAAGGAAGACAAGGGCAATTCACCAACCTGCCCCAACTGACATTAATCAGCCGTCTGGGCTCCGCAAAGACGTATTCTTCTGTCTAGACTCCTAATCCGTCAATGGGGAAAGACATCTAATATTATTTCTGTCCTTTCCATCGACACCGTAAGAACACGTCTCACTGTCTGAACAAGTCACACACATAACGCGAAACAAAATCAGACATGACTTTGTTGGATATGTTCGCATGGGGCAGCTAGGAAAAGCACAGCCAGACAGCGCTGAACTTCATTTCAGTTTGGCTGCAGTAATTAATTGGCTGCAGCTACCTGCCGTACCTGGCCTGCTGTACATACGTGGTGTTGTAATGTGGAGAAATGCTTCCCCGTCTTTTTTTAAGCACAGCTAAGAAAATCTTTCTCTCCTCCTCCCCAGACCGCACTACTGGTCACTTAATATAGTAACAAAAACAAAGCAGAACCCAGACTGGACTCCTAGCAAGCACACTGTCAAGTCCTCGGTATATATGCTGACTGTGCCTTTCATTTTAACTAGAAGGACTTAATCTATTGTCTGATTTTAAGGGACTTTGCATGTTCACAATTACTTGAGCTACTTTTGTCAAACTACATCTTAATTTAATAAACAAAATAAATTAAGTATGAGTTGAAATGCTGAACAACTCATTGTCCCCCTTGAGGCCCACATCACATACTATATTTATATTTGTCTGTGTGGTGGAAGGACAAGCACAGACTTGTTTGTGATCTTCAAGTCCAGCACTTCAGTAGCTGCTATATTCTGCTACGCTATTTTCCTCACCGACACTTTCTGAACACTAAAATCTTTTCAAAAAAGAAATTAAAACAAATGAAAACAACTAAAAATATCCATCCACTGCACACAAAGGCGTAGGAGAAAAGAGGCAAAAAAAAAAACCCAACAAAACAAAACAATACAGAAGGGTGCTTATCTAGGTGTGCTAAATCCTTAAGGAAGGAAACGAGGACTTGGACATGCCAACTGGCCAGCACACGCAGCGGGCAGGGCAGGGAGAGGGGAGGAAGAGGAGGGAAAGCAGAAAAGAGGAAGCTCTCTTCTGCACGTTGTACCCAGCTATGTTAGCAACAGAGCACTGCCATTTTCACAAGCCTCCCACACTCGTGCACAGCTTGCTCCTCATCAGCACACAGCAGCTACTGACCAGGACAACAGACTCCAGACTGCAGTGCAGAAAGGGCGGCTTTCTGCTCTGAGCATGATGCCCCGGCACTGCTCAAAACAACTGCAGCCACACTGAGGCGTGAATCCACGTGGGACTCGAGCTCCAAATGAAGGCTGTTTGACAGTAATACAAAAACAGGGAAACACACAGAAATCCTAGAAGTCATGAAGGATGTGAAAACATTTAGAAAAAAGAAAGGTTTTATTACAGAAATGACCTGATCTTAAATACTGCATTTCTGCACACAACCCACACGGAGCTGATGCTGTCTGGAAGAGGCAGAGAAGTGCCAGCATGGTGCAGGGCTGCCAGGTAGCCAGGGAGGAAAGGTCACCCTCCCGCAGGGAACGCCGGCGAAGCACCCAGGAGACGGGGCTGCAAGGTGCTGGCACAGCCTGCTGGCACCGGGCACTCAGCAAGACCCTCACACAGGCAGTGCTCTGCATTCCTTTGTGCCCAACGCAGGCAGGCTATTCACTGAGTGTACCTGCATCCAAGAAGCAATCTGCATTTAAAACGCTAACGTATACTCTTTTTTCTTGAAAAGAAAACCCAGAATAAAAGGGGAGGTTTTGCTAAGTAGCCATTTTGTCTTCAACTTGGACATGATACCTAATCTGAATGCAAGGTAAACATGCTCCTGAGGCTCGCCTCCAAACAGCACGTTCATGGAGAGAGGAGAAAATCCAGAAAGAATGTCACAAAACAGCCTAATAAATTAGGACAGCGTGAAGATGTAACGATCCAAACAGACAGGAAATTCTGCAGTTCGGATCTCTTCTCTAGGTCACGTTGTAGAACAAAAACCACCACCACAACAAAAGGTAGCAAGTGCTGGTTAAGGACAATCAATTATTATTTACCATTTCAATTCTCAGAAAAACAGCCAAACAAAAGATGCAATTTCACTACACATCCAGACGTACGGTATGTGTATGTATAAAAATACAGCAAAATAACACACCAAAAAATGATATTTGGTCTTGTTTGCTTTTACAGCCACACCAATTCAGAACAAAAAGCTAAACACGGTATGAAGCACTGTACTGGAATCCATGTCTAGAAACACACATAAAGGAAAGCATCACCTAGGAGGAGTAACCTATATTTCCCATTCTTCACTTCCTGATCCTACATCACTCCCTTCAACCAGAAGCAGCCTTTAAAAACACAGAAACGTAAATACTGCAGGTGGTGCCTCCTGCAGCTGGGGGGTGGGGAGGGCACACCAAAATACTTTATTTGCACAGCAAGTAGAACTCGATTCATCGCATCCCCCCAGACACACAGAACTCAGAAAAATTTTGCTTTACTATAAATTTTGATTGAATTTAAAGGGAAAAAAAAAGCAACACAGACTCCTGGGCAGATACTTGCAAACCATCACAAGTTTGAGCCAGAGCTGTATTCGCACGCCTGCCTGGGAACTGGAACGGGGGTTCGTGGGGAGGCTGCGAAACGCACCGTATGCAGCGTTCCGGGCTACATCATCGCCGTGCTGGGGGCTGCCCTCACCCAGGAAGCAGCCGTAGCCCGTGGCGCACGCCGTCTGGTTACAAAGCCTCCAGCAGGTGAGAGGAGACCCGGCAGGTTAAACAGCGCCGCAGCGCAATTGCCATCACCGCGGGACACAAACGCGCTGACCGAGCCCCGTTACTCCGGGAAGACAACACGCCCGACTCGCACCGCCGCGGCCCGGAGCCGGCACACCTGCGCGTACCGCGCGCGCTCCCGACGGCGCCGTGCCCGCGCGCCCCGGGGCGCCGCTCTGCGG
>JACDJE010000001.1:648345-805972 GCA_016647715.1 Pavo muticus | reverse complement strand
CCGGGCTGGGGCGGGGGCGCGGCGACGGAGGGGCGGGAGCGGCGTCCCTCTGCGGCAGCCCCGGGCCGGCCTCGGGGTGCCGGACTCCGGATCGGGCGGACTGCTGGCACGGCGAAGGCGGACGCGTGTTCGCGCACCGATGCGCGGCTCGTGCGGAGCCGGGCGTGAGTCGCACGGGCAGCGGCAAGCGCGGAGCCGTCGCTGCGGACACGTGAGCCCCTCCCGCGGCGCGCAGCATTACATCAGCCGCCCGCCCCGCACCTCTCGCCCTCCGGGTGCTCCGCGCAGCCGCCCATCCTCCTCCCGCACCCGGCGGTGTTTGTAAACAGCGCTCGGAAACGCACGCTGTTAGCGCGCACACAGACCTCGCTGCTTCCCAAGGAAGCCGCCGCCAAGGCGGAGGGGCTGCCCCTCGCCCCGGCCTGCTCGCGTCCCGCAGTGCCCGCAGCCCCCCGCGAACACCAAAAGCCGCTCCTCTGCACCTCCGTTGCTCCTCTGTTCCCAATCCTTCCAATTCCAGTAGCGTTCGAGCAGGAACTCACCATTTTCCATCTGATTTATACCAGTGCCAAACAATCACAGAACCCCCCAAATGGCCCTAGACGCGCTTCTCTCTCCTTCCCCCAATATACTCACACAACCCGAGCCCCCGACAGCAGCTTTCATCTTTAGAGGTGCAGACCCCATCTCCGTGCCCTCCTGCAGCACAAGGCACCCAGCCCGGTCTCCCCAGTCAGTGCAGAGCCAGGCACAGCGTGACCCTTCTCAGCCTGGGCAGAGGGATGGGCGCCCCAGCACCTTCCAGCACTGTACCTGAAGATAAGCGGGTGCCTGCCTTCAGGGCCTGCAGTGATCCCTGAAAATGTGGGCCTTATACACCACTGATGAAGTAAATACACACAATGTTGCTAAATGTAGGAGATGAGCATTTGTAGATGAGTGTCACCAAACAAGAGTTTCTGAAGTTAAATCTTCCCTTACATTTCCGCAGTCCCAAAGTCAAAACATTAATGGATATGGCAGCGATGGGGACTTTCTTCTCCTCAGAAAACCTCTAGTCAGAATCACAGAAATGATGTTCTCTCTTGTTCCTGCTTCTTACTAAAAGCTTTTTTTTTTTTTTTTTACTTTGATTGGAAATTTCTAAAGGGTATCCAAGAAGTGAGTATAAATACAAGTAAAATTTGTAATCAGAAGTAAACAGAAAGGCCAGCGACTTCAAATCCCCAGCTGCTATACGTTCTGATCAGCACACACGTAACCTTGTACAATATGACCAAGCTGATCCTGGTGGTATTGTCTAGTTTTGTTTGTCAGCTGCCTCTGCTGAGATCTGTGGTTTGACCCTTTGAAATCTGAGGCAGAGCTTACCCCACTTGGATCCCAGGCCTAAAAAGGTTCTCTCTGATTGAAACTGATGGGCCTGCATATCAGAGTAAGGTTCAACAGATGTGCATCATGTTTGAAGGACCACGGACTATTACAATAAATTAGAAAAATATATATAATTTTAGCATAGCTTTCAGTCAAAACCAGCAGTTGGAAGACAAATTTATTATTTAGTTCCTTGTTAATTTAGTTCCCAGCGATGCCAAATTGTAGTCATACTTATTTATAGCCGTATTGGCATCATATGACCAAAAAAGAAATTAGTCACATCTATTCTGCAAAACCTGCTGCACCGGGCACACGCTGGCACCCTCACACCACCACTGCCACCCTGCAACCACACCTGGCGCTTTAGGGCAGAATGGGATTAAATTGGCACCCAGATGAGGTAAGTGGGACAGAATCCCAGGTTGCATTGTTGTGGTGGAAGTGGTCTCCAGGCCTCAAACCTATGTGTGCACTCCCATATCTCACCACCCTTTTACCTTATTTTACAAAATAATTTCTTTTCCTGTGCTCTTCTGGTGTGGAGCCTCTCAACTGCAAGCCCATTTCTGTTGCTGGGTTCGACTAGCTGTGATGGGAACATACAGAGGCCCAAAATAAAAGCGGGGTCTCCTAATGACTGATTTGGCCAGTAGGTGTTATTGCTGCAGAAGTTTTAAAGAGCAAAATCCAGAGAGGTCTGTTATGGAATCAAATAGCAGCAGCACGAAGGGCCACACTCTGCTCTCCAAAAGCCTTTTTTTCCATGTTAGAAATAACTCCAGTGCTTTTCTCACATTCCCACAGCGTGTCCAAGCACAGGGTTTGGCCCAGGTTTTTTGTATAGCTGCACTGACACTGAGTGAGGGCTTTTCTCCTTTACGTATGTTAGGCCAATACACGGAAGCCAGCTTAGCTGACTCTTACACAAGCAGTGGAACTAGCTTCAAATTTCATATGGTCTCTGCAAAACGCATGAAAGAAAAAATGGCAGCTGCTTATATGCAGTTTGCATGGTTACATGCAACTAAAAAAAAGACGAAATAGATTCAGTATAATTGTTCAAACAGAGGAGCTTGTGCTGACAGAATTATCTTGAAGACAGTGAGGAGGATCATTTAACTGCTAGGAGACAGAGCTGAACTCAGATGAGCTGACAAAACACCGAAGACCTTCCAGGAATATCCACCAAACACCACTGCACTCCCTGTTGGAGTCCTTGTACCTGGATGCTTTGAATACCTTTGCTGGACATGTAGATTGAGGCTTCTGGTCAGCATGGTATAAAAAGACGTGAAATTTAATATAAAGAGGTTAATTGTAGCTCCCATTACTGTAAACAGAAGTATGTGCTTAAGTCTAAACATGCCAGAAGCCTGAGCAGCATTTTCAGGACCGGAATCTTAATTTTCTTTCCCATTTTCCAAATGTCTGTTTCTAAGGAGTGCAGCGGCTCAGCTCTGTCAAGGTAGGCAAAGGGCTTGCTGGTCTTGTGCCTCTGTTCCCAGGCATTCCCCTTCTGCAGACAGATTTTGCAGATTCCAACTCTGTTTATTTTTCCTACATTTCTGCAGCTTCAGATCTAACATAAGCCCTCTCTGTAGGGAAAAGTTGTGCTTAAATACAGACTAACCTATTTTTCATTATTTTGTTTTGTTGGTATTTTTTCTTCCCTGTTATTAATTGTGTCTGACAGCTGGGGAATACACTGTCTCATGCTTTTAAGGAGCAACGTCTCGCTGCCCTTTCCAAGCAGCCAATACCGAGGGTGGGTGCTCTTCCCTGTTTCCTGTCAGCTGAGAGAGATCTGCCATCTTATGTCTAACATGGGGCCAAGAAGAGACGTGCACATTCATAGACTAAACCGAGGGTAAGAGGCAGATAAATAATGAAATTCTGCTATCTTTATCCTCAAGGCAAGCATAAAACAAATTCTGTGAGGATAATTGACTTTAAAGCCTTGCTAAAAAAGACACTTTCCAAAGGCTTTAAACACTGGTTCAGTGAACTCCATTCTGATGCCTTCTTTGCAGCCCTTCTCCCCTGGGGATGCATGTCAGCACATCTCCTGAGCTATGCCCAAGACAACTCCCTCTGATTTTCTTTATTTTGTTACCTCAGTTCATGTGCAGCACTAGTAAAACGGAAATGCGATAACTAATCGTACCCCTAACCAATTTAATATATACTTCAGCTTGTATGTTTTCAATCGTTTAAAAAAAGAATCTAGTTTACCTAGAAAACCTTCAAACTCATGTCATGATAACTGACAGGAGAGATTGGGCTGTGTTCAAATGTGACAGTGAAAAAGGGGCTATTTTAATTCTAAAAAAGCAGGAAAACCAGCTTGATCAGGAGTTTGCTGAACTTTGCTGCTTCTGGAAGCATCTGTGTAGAGTGGGTGTGAGCAGTGTGTGGTGAGCAGTATCACAACCTGGCAAATAATGGGAAACACAAGGAAGTATGAAGCAGGCCCCACGATCACTAGTCCATCTCCAGCAAAGGACAAGTATTAGATACCACACTGACTCTGTTACAGAGATTGTTTTCTTGGAAACCATCCTCGCTGTCTCCAGTTCATTTCTGCTTTGCTGTCCCTGTCATCTTTTATATCTCTGCAAGGCAGTTTAAGATGCTAACAAAATGGATATGCAGCCCTGACTCTGTGCGGTTGTAGGCGATCATCAGATGCAAGACAGCGATGGCCTAGGCTCACGTAGGCCTGGCTACAGCTCGCCCTGGTAGGGCAGATGAGCAGTGTGGTGTTATGCTGGGATAATACACAGATTGTTTACATTCTGGAAGTCACGATAACCCAATTAAATTTCCAAGGTCCATTCAGGTTCTTTGATGATACGGACAGTTTGAAACTTTTTGTTTCTATAATCTTCTCCTTTTCAGTGTAATAAATCTTTGTCTCAGTGTAATTTCAGACGGGCTGCTGAGCTTGAGAAAGTTATGAGTATGGTGTTTCTATAACCTGCATAGCTGTATTCAACTACTGCAGACTAAGAAAGCTACTTAAAAGGGGACAGTGGGTCATGAAAGTGATGATTCAGACTGTCCTGTACAAGGCTGATGAGTAGGAAGGCTGTCATTGAAAGGGGTTTGATGCTTAGCTGAGTCACGTTTCAAACTGACATCCTTTCATTTTCAGTGTTACTGAAGATTTGATAACCTTGCTGGTAGAAGTTAGGGTTAAAAACATTTTTAGTTAGACCACTATGCAGTTGCTTTGTCTTTCACTTGTCTTTCGTTCTGACCCAGAGGCTCAGTTTTAGGGAGACTGACAGAATCAAAGGTAGGGAGAGAGAAATATGTGCAAGTTTCATATAACAAAGCAAACAACACAACACTTCTGTCCTTATTTTTTTTTTCCTAATGAAGTTCAGTAGTGATCTGGAAAAGTATTCAAAAGTAAATGTTGCCTACCTGCAATGGCTGACTGCAAGGACCAGGACAGCTCCTGTTTGCAGGTACACCTCCTGTGAATTGCCTCACCACATGCTTTGGTGGCCACTGGTAGATAATCGTGACCCAGTTAAGGTCACTGCATAACATGGTAATGTAATGTGATAGAGGACGGGAGAGGACCAAATTCCCAGACTCAGAGCCAAGTAGAACAGACCCCAGTGCAAGAAACTGTGAATTTCAGTTATGTTGGTTCAAGAGCTGCATTCCCATATAAACAGTGGATGTCCTAAATTGGTGCCTGAAGGAATCCTCGAGGATTTCCAAGCATCCTGAGAAATTTGTTTGCATTTTCTCCTGTATGTAAATGGACAAGACAATGATCCAGTGATACTGAAGCGCTTGCAATTACAGCAGTTGCCCTTTGATTCCTCATCTTGCAAGCAGAAAGTGTCTTGTCAAACACCAGCCTGGGGACACCATCATGAGTTTTGTTCTCACAGAAGTTGTCCCCAAAAATGGAGGGAAAACGCTGCTCACACATTGTACCCACAGAGCAGACAGGCAGCCTCACACCCCAATACAATGCCATAATCTCATGTTTTGTCTTATCTATTTCATCTTTAAGCTCCCCGTCCTTGACAAGACAGTACTGTACAGTTCAAGATCAAAGCAGTCACCTCTCATCACTACTAGCTCATGTCTGCGTTCTTTTTGGTTAAAACTTTAACCCTCCTCCTGCTCGTCTACTGGCACATAACTCCACCCTCTCCAAGGACCATGTCTGTTCATGCAAGTGCTCCAAGCTGTCAGGATCCTCTCTTCCACGCAACCTTTAGCCTGAAGGGCCACTTCAAGTGACCCTCCACAGCATTCCTGCCAGCAGGCACTGCACCGTCAGCATCGGTGGCAGCAGTGCCTGCGACCACGAGCAGTGCTATTGGTGCCTGGTCAGGATGCAGCAGGAAACGTCTGGCCTCCACTCCACAACCATCTGCTAAAACCAGGCCTCCTCTGGCAGGAGTCCAACACAAAGTAAACAGAGTTTCACAGCCAGATTTCAAACTACAAAATATGGCTCTCTGCTCCTAGTTTTCAAATTCAAGACATGGAAGCCTCTAGAAGCAAAAATCTTTTATGGATTCTAAGACTTTTTGGTTGCCAAATGGATTCATCACAGTTAACACTAGGGAGAAAGTGCTCTGATATAGCCATTTTAATTAGCTAATTAGTTCAGTTTAAGCATTTGCTAATTTTTAAGATGATTTCTTTTCCAAAATCAGTGATGGAGAAAAATTAAATTGTCAAACTAGAGACTTCAGCTTGCAATACGTGTTCAGGAAACTGTGTACAGAGACAGAATAGTTCTGAATGTTGATATTGTAGGATATTTTTCATGGTGTAAGAGAGAGAGAAGGACTCAATGAAGTGTGAATGATTTTTTAAAAGAACAGATTGCCGTGTCTTTTAAAATAGGTCAAGTTTTTGGCCTAGTTTTGTTCAGGGTGTCCCTTAAAGCAACAAGGTTTAATATCCAAGACAAAAACACCATTGCGTTTTTGTTTCTAGCCACATCTATTTATGTATGTTTTAAGGCAGAAATGTTCAAGTATAAGAATAGAATGGCAAAGACTATGTATCTCAAGCAACATTTCTGAACAAGTTACACTGAATAGTAAAATCTCACTGGTGGCCACACTTCATCCTTAATGTGTAATGTTAATCTGAAACAAGCAGCTAAGGAAAAACAAACTATAAATAAAGGAGATTGCCAATGAAGCCAACACTTGTAGACCCAACTCCTGTCAAATTCAGCTCCCCTAAGTCCCTGGAAGATTAGCACCATTGTTTGCTTTCCATCTTGAAACTGATTAATTCAATTGATTGATTTGATTTAAGTAGAAACAGCAATACAATAATGACATTCAGATTGAAGGTACACAAGATAGTACTTGAACAACCTTACTGAAAGGAGATAAAATACAACTGCCATCTGTAAAAGCAAAAAGAATCTGTATGTATGTATTTAGATTCTAAAAATGGACATTCAAGATATTTTAAACAGAGAGAAATTCTGCCTGCAGCATTAATTAGTATAGAATAAATACAATTTGTCTTCTATGTAAGTAGCAGTCTGGTTCATATGCTTACAGACGCACCTTTGTTCTGAGAACATAGGTATAATGCATGCATACATAATGATGTAGACTTAATAACATAGACTTAATTATTCAACGCAATACAGCAGTAATTGAAGTTAGCCTTAGTGCATCTATATGGAATGAGGCAAGGCATGACTAGGATTTCCTCCATCTCAGAGCTCTGGAAAAAGACCAGGTACAAATCAAGAGTGGCTATGCTTGGAGAGTACACAGACAAGGCTTGTCACTCTACCTACACTCCCCAGAGGCAGAGATGGGAGCTTGGTGGATCTTTATTAAAATAGAGATTTTTTCCCTACTAGGATGATCCAAAAGGGATAGTGCCCTTCAGGCACAATCCTTCAAGAATGTACCTTCTTGTGGTAAAACTGCACTGACCCAATGCACAGCCAGTAATTAATATCAGTTGGCTCACAATTTTGTACAGTAAAAAAGATAGTGAATAGCTTGTCAGTGCATGCTTCAGGAAAGAAGTACAATCTGGAACAACGGGGTCTACACATACACTTGGAATACAAATCTTCTGCAAGTTATGGACTTTGTTATGAAAACTGTTCATGAATCTAATTAATCTGTGACTGAAGGCAATGCAAGAGCATCTCTAGCATCCATTATGCTATGTTTTGGAAAGAGTTCAATCATAGAACCATAGAATCATCCAGGTTGGAAAAGACCTTCAAGATCATGAAGTCAAACCATCAACCAGACCTATCAAATCTCATCACTAAAGCAGGTCACTTAATTCCCTGACAACACATCTCTTAAATATCACCAGGGAAAGGGGCTGCACCACTTCCCATGGCAGCCCTTTCCAATGTTTGATCACCCCCTCCCCAGATAAATTCTTCCCAATATCTAGTTTAAACCTCCTCTGGTGCAACTCGAGACCATTTCTTTGTGTCCTGTTATGTAACAAGATAGTTTTGAGAAAACCTTTGTTTTAACAATTAATGCTATTTTGCATTAGGATTTGTAGTTGTAACCACCATCATGGACTAGAACCCTTATTTTTTACCTGATCCTACTATGCACCCTCTGCTGATGAACCAGAGTGAACTGGTACATGTGTGGCTTTGTGTGCACAGTTAGTGACACACAAAGGCAAGAAGAAGAAGGAGAAAGAGGATCTTTCTGTTTACAGAGTACCACAAAGTGCCGGAAAACTCATTCAGAGAGCTCCCAGGGATACTGATTTGTGAACAGCTTTTTCACATATTAACTCCCACTACTTCCTGTAGAACAAGAATATGTGCACACAGATCTGTTTTCAGTTTTCTCACTGGTGGTTCCTCCCAATACTACTCATATATCAAGATCACTTTCACTTCATAGCTGTTCACAAATTCTTCCAATAGTAATTCTGTTATGTTTTTTTGTCTGCTACAGTCTAAATAATTAACAGAGATGCCAGGCAGATTTTAAGTAGCAGTAAAATGTCTGCAATGATCCCTCTTACAGTAGCTGACAAAGTCTTATTTTGCAAAGAATCCCACTGAAAGGTCTTTCTCAGCATGAATATGTGATTGCAGAATTACTCAGTAAGGACTTGGGGACTAAATATCATTCATTTTACAATCTGAGTCAAGTTGGAAAAAAAAATCACATTGTCTATTTGGATTGAACATGTTTATAATCTTCACAGGGAGTTCTCCTCACCTGCACAGTGCTCAATGGAACAGGCACGTTACTTTTTATTATCATGATGAAATGTATGAAATGGAAGTGATTAATTCTCTTTGTTTATGACACTACATGTAGGTCCAAATTCTTAATACCTCCCCTTACCTTTGTAGGAAATTTGCAGTGTGTGATCTTGAAGACAGTATCATATCCAGATTTCATGTGGAAAACAGAAGCTCTGTGTAGAATACCTGTTATAGGGAACATACAGGATAATTACATTGCATGCTGATGTAGAGTGACCGGCTCATCCGTCTGAAGGACAGGATTTTATTCTGTTGGATTGAAGCAACTTCTGTGGGATTGGAGCCAAGAATATTTGAAAAGAAAATGTTGCTCACAATCTATCTGGCTGAAATCCTATACTTACCTCATCCAGGCAATAGGTTTAGCTAAGAGCCAAAGTCTAGCTGTATGGAAAGGTACCACTGAGATGAGGATGAAGCTTTTTAAGGGAATCCAGTCCCTGGGCAGCTAACCACATGGGAATGGGGGTGGAGCAGGAGTGGCGGGTTCCCATGTCAGATGAGCGTGGCAGTGAATGAGTCAGCACTGGTGGCTGTAGTCTTCTCTGTACCCACAGCGATCTTTGTGGTCTTAACCAACATGTTTGGGTTGGATCCTCAACATAGCAAAGAAGTCAACAGCGAATCAGTTCAGATAGTAGAAGAATTACATCCTTTATCTAGATGCTTTGTCAACATCTTAACAGTTTATTGCCAAAACTTCTAATTAGTTTAACAGTTACAATATCACGGCTCTTACAAATCAACATCACATACAGCCAAGAAGCAGCTGTGCTCGTAGTCACAGTCTTCTAACATTTATCTAACAATTCAAAAGAAAAACAGAATAAAGTATAAACGTCAATATGAGAAAGGACTTCATGTCCTCTGTTATTTTTAAAGTGAACTCAAGAGATGTCTGATATATTTAAATAGCTTTTTAATAAATGTTATGTGTGAAAATATGGAAATTCAGATAAAAGCTGTTAGTTTACAACCGATGTGATTTGGGCATGGGAGCAAATGTGGCTATTAAAATGGATAAAATCCTGGACTTTGCTGATTGGGATAGCTCTCTGAGGTTTTCAGCAGTTTTAGTGTGAATACACTATACTGGAGCAGCTCAGTTTACAAACCAGTGCACTTCAGACCTGGGTTTTTTATATAAGAATAACATAAATAAACAAATAGGTCACCTTGCTAACTTGATTTTCCTGTGGCAAATCACTTTCTTCCCTTCAGGAAGCAAAGAATAGATCTCTTTCAGTGTCACGAAGAGAGGAATTAGGGAAAGCTTTCCCTCTGCTCGTCATTTTCACTTTAACCTGTGGAACAAGTTGATCACACTGTGTTAATTAAAATTTCCCGTGCTAGGAGGGGTTTTTTTTTGTTTGCTTGTTTGTTTTGTTAGGCTTCATTTAGTTCTCTTTTCAGGTTTTTAAGAAGTCCTCTCCCTGAATTCTGGCAGAACCCAAGCCCAAGAATCCAACTGTCTAAGCCAAGTTTAAGAACACTGCTATTTACATGGCGCAGTAAGAGCCAGTTAGCCAAGTCTGGTATCAGTCCAGGAGTAATCCTTTCCACAGATACAGGCTGTGTTCTGTCCACATTCAGGAGGTAGGTTGGACAGAAGTAATGTGGAGTCCTTTTATTAACACAGCAGGCACCCAACTTAGAGCTGTGCCTATTTAGGCTTCTAAAAACAGTTTGCACTGAACGTGCCCTCTGGTTTCCTGGCAGGGCTACTCCCATACCAGTAACTTGATATATGCACTCATGGTCACCATAACACCAGCCAAGCACATGGAAATAAGACCATCTTTAGAAAATACCTCAATGGGTTAAAACAGTGGGGCACAGCTACCAAAGCCATGTTTGAGATTCCTCACCCTGCAAGGCAGAGAGAAGGGCTTGGTATTTTCTGGCTGTTGGCAGCTCAAAGAGGAAAAGGATGATTGTGCAAATGGCAACTTCTTGCATAGAAAATCTTTCCAGAATTACAACAATTGAGAAGTTTGACTTCGAGTTGCCTTTTCCTTCCGGCACTGAGGTAGAGGAGGGGACAGGAAGCTATCAGCTCTGCTAACGGTTTGCAGAGTGATTAACTACATGTTGCAGGCCCAAATTCAGCCCTATTCATACTGCTGCAGCTTACAGGGGATGATACAGCGTCATAACCATCTTTGAGGACAAACACTGTCATGGCAGGGATACAGAAATTTATTACTAGAATCTAACTGCTATAAGGGAAACAAATTTTTACCACATAAATGCCTGGTAAATAGAAAATATGATGCTTTTAATTTTATCCACAGCGCATTTAATCTCAAATTACATATGCAGACATGGAAGGTACTGACGTGATATTTAAACATACCAGACCTGTCCCACTGCAAGATATTTTCTTTTTTTTTGTTCTGATTTCTTTTTAGTTTTGACTGATTTCTTGAATAGAAATATCTGTGATCATAGTACATGGTCATTTCTTGGCCATATAAAAATATTACTCTATTTTTCAAACTTTCTCCATTTCTGAAAGCATAGGCAAGTTAAAAAATAATCATAGCTTAGTCATAAAATCAGTATGTCAATATTTACTTGGCGCTCCTTCATGTCTTGGTCTTTCTTTGCTACTCTGATGCTTCAACTAAGTCCAGCATGCGTCATCAGGCCCTGGATCTAATAACTTGGGAAGATGATATTTTAAGATGCATTTGCATTAGCGAGTGAAAATCCAAATGGCGTGCGGAAAAGTGTGCTGAGCACGACGCAAAATTATTGCTGAAAGAGGAATCGAGATATAATAAGGTGGAAAAAAAGTTCTACGTGCAACAGCGAGAAGGCCTGCGGGTGCATTTGCAGGTTCCTCATGCAGATCGTAAAATTTACATTTTTTGACATTTCTTTACAAATAAACATGCAGTTATGGCATAATTGTGTCAAATCTGTTTTAAAATCCACTCGTCTGAGTTTCTGACACCAGCTCTTAGCGGTCTAAGGAAATCCTTTTAAGAAAAGAATTGAGGCTTGAAAACTCCCAACCACTGTTTCAACCAGGGGCAACAGCTGGCGTCCTGGGCACCGTCTGGAAGAAAGAGCAGTTTAAGAGCTATCGGATTGCTTTTCCATCTCACTGGCTTTACAGCTTCATAGCTGTGACTTACTGGGGATCAAACCTGGATATTGATAGATATTTCAGCGTAAATATCATTTATCTCCCTAGAAGTGGGGGCTTTCTTTTCAGTGCAATAGGAGAAGGCCTGCTGCTTTACCAGGGCAGCAGATGGGTGAAGCGAGTGAACGCTCTGTTAGTTTCTTTTTCATTGCACGTACGTAAGCACTGCTGCATCTGAAACCCAACTACTATAGCATTTAGTGCAAAGAATAACTCACAGCAAGGATGAAACCGAAAGTACTGCCACATACATACAGTGTGTTTCTTTCAGAGGGTTTCCACCCAAAAGTGTGACTGTTAGATGTAAAACAGTCTCTCTCATTCATGCTTTAGATTTCTTTTTCTTCATAGTTTTGTCAAATCTGCAGTTTAGAGACTATGAAATAAGTTTTATATCCCAAACAGCTTTATCACAAATGATTATATGAGAATGCCACCTTTCTCTACATACTCAAATTCTCTTTTAATGTTTGTAGTGTTTGTGGGGCTGGCAATATTGCATGGTCAGAGAAGGCACAGTGGTTTTAGGGGAGCATACCTGAATTTCTTCAGTGAATTGGCATCTGAATCCTTGTCTGGGGAGCAACGATATGACACAAGGCATCACACAAGTGGTTCCAAATAGTTTGCTTTTTTTTTAAGTTCTCAGACACTTGTGGAAAACAATCTTAGCATCGTGGTATTGCCAAATGTGCACAAGCCTCTTCCCAAAAGACTGGCCTGGGAGTTAATAACGTACTTTGTGCATTTGCAACACAATTGCTAGGCAGAGCACACTGCGTGTACTGCCCTGCTCTGCAGCTTGCCTCAGTTCAGGCACTCTCATTCAGGCTGCTCTTTTAAAAGCTGCAGCTTTAAAATTTTCTCCACAGTTCATTTCCCTCCTAAAAATCTCCCACATAAGCATTCTTACTCCTGCAGCTTCACCAGTGCTAGCAAGTGTGGGAGGGCTGGCATTTTTGGTACAAGCGCATTTGGACTCTTTCTACAATGTCTGCTCTGCTCCCCTGAATACATTTGCAATTAATCAGAGGGACCTACGACAAAGGGTGGTCTACTGTGAAAGGTATCTACTGCATTAGGACTTAATATCCCCTCATTTCATGCAGATAGCGATGCTCTCCCTCCCCCAAGAACTCCTTCTTTTTCTAGAAACTACTGAATGAGAAAGACTAGAAGTTCTGTCTGCGGAAACTGAAAACAATAAAAGATCTCTGATCTGCTCATGAAAAGTGCTGTAAGAAAGCCAGGCTCTTTACTATTATATTATATGCTATAGTGTAGCAAATCATTACTGAAATTGAAGCTGTTCATTTTCAAATAGATCATCCTCTTCAGATTATCCTCATTACTAGAAGGAAGGTACATTTTACACTGATTTTCACGTAAACGCCGCATGATCTTATGTGGTACATATTCAAATAGCTGGAATCCATTAAAACCATGCTCCAGCTGTGCAATCACTGTCCTCACAAAGATACATTTTTACATGTGGTTAATGCCAGGAAGAGTCCACAACTTCAATTATGAGATCACCAAAATATGTTGTTTATTGCAGAGAAAAGCATTTGTAGCAATTTAAAATATCCAGCCAACACCACACTACTAAAACTAGATAATAGAAATCCTGGAGAAATTTGAGCTAAATCTGTCTGGATTATAGCTGTGGGATTATCTGAATGCTAAATTACTGTATATGTTTTACTCGCAAGCATAAGCATAGACAGTATGGGAAGATGGATGACTATGCAGATCGCAATAAAATCCATCCCCAGGAGACTTTTTAATACACGAGGTAAACAACCCCTCTCAATTTATCAAGCATTCTGGATTGAATTAATGCTGTCATTTACTTTGCTGTTGCTGTGTAGAGGAATACGGTTTAACTTAAACAGCTCCTTTAGCAGCAGAAAAACAAAGGTTTTCTCTTTGCATCCTTCATAACACACGCAGTGCAGGAATATTAATTGGCTGCTGTGTTTGTGTAGCTGAATTAAAGAAAATACAACTGTAGTTTACTGCGTAATCAGAAAACCAAATTATATGCAATATTTAGAAAAAAAGATTAACTCCATCTGCCTTGTTAAACCTTCCCTTCCCCTCCCCCGTTGTTTACACACCAGAATTTCTGGCTTTCTAAGGACATACAGTGAGTGAACCTGGATTGACCTGACACATCGCATCTCTCAAAATTTCCCCTTGAATGATTCACAGATGTGTGAGCTGTGACCAAAAAAAGCAGAGAGAAAAAATGCAGGGTACTGTACAGTGTGAGTGTATTTGACAGAGGTGATACTGTCTGAGTGTGCCATGTCTGAGTCCCTCCTTTACTGCAAGTGCACAGCAATGGATTACAAACACATTCCTTTGGTCGCTAGTTCAGCTCTGTTTGACAATTGCAAGTGAAATTACCTTCAGCTATAGTGGTGCAGGGGCTATTCTAATTCCTATTATTCTACTGACATGTATTACTGCTCGCTGGTGCTTTTTTGACATTTCCAGTAGCTGCGCCACATGTTTATGTACCACACAGTTATGTGACACGTGAAGCACTCGGGTAGGCTTTCCTGGGGAAGCAGGCTAGACAGTAATTTCTGCTCCCTGTGAACAGATATCAGATGATATAGAAATGGTCACTTTCATTTCCTTCTTTCACAATCAAAGAAGGTATGTAGCTTTGTAAACAGATTAAATACAATTTTAGATCCTGGGAAGCTGTCAATGTAATCCTTTGGTCAAAGTACAGACAAACAAACAAAAGAATCGGCCTTAGCCAGGGAGCTCAGCTGCATCCAGCTTTTAAGATTCATAGTTTTCAGCAGAAATCAAATTTAGAAAGAGCACCAAAATGTTATTTTTTACTGAGGAAAGGCTGTTATGAATATATGCCCTTGAGATTTGAGCATGA
The DNA here is from genome assembly GCA_016647715.1 of Pavo muticus. Lineage (NCBI taxonomy): Eukaryota > Metazoa > Chordata > Aves > Galliformes > Phasianidae > Pavo > Pavo muticus. Next base: position 791,257 of record JACDJE010000001.1, on the reverse strand, counting down.
TAGCTGGTATTCTCAAACTGAGCGTATGTGGTAACAGATTTGGGCTGTCAGACCCTTTGATGTTTGATAAAGAAGTGTGGGCTCTGTTCTTCATCTTTTCTCCCTCAACCAAAGAAGTCATTTCCCACAATTTCTGCTGCTTTTTGCACTTCCACCTGCTTTTGTGGTGGATATCTGGGAACTAGTTGACCTAGAACACTAAAGCTTTGTTTTAATATGAACTGTCTCCAGACTAGTGCTCTCAAGGAGCTGAACCAGAGGCAGTAACAATGAGCTTATCTCCAGGTTAAATGTTAAAGCCACCTAGACCGGAATATCCCAAGATACAAGAGTGAAGTCCGAGTTAATGAGCTCAGGTCTACTCTGTGTCTACAGCTGCAGTGCACATTGAAAAGACTTCAGACTACACAGGACCAATCCCAAAGGTAGTCCCTGTATCATGGTCTCTGCCACAATATTTTTGGAGTTGAAAAACTTGAGAAATGGATAAGGTAACGAAATGGAAGGGTACAGGTTGTACGGGTTGTAAAGGGCTTGCCTGAGGTCTTTTTAAAAAAAAAAAACAACCTCATGTGTGAAAGGGAATTCTAAAGAACTTGGAAATAGACAGAAGGGTTTCTTCTCATATTACTAATCTAAAGAACACATAATTTGGGGATTGAAACATCAGGAAAAGATTGATAGTGAAAGAAGAAAACTTACTAACTCGAACAGCACAGCGTAGTCATAGGTCAAACAATGAAATAGGGCACTTCATATTACTTTCAGGAATGCTAGATATGCTTCTCCTATCTCTTATGTATTCATTACAAAACTCATTCTACTATAACCCAGACATAAATTAAACTATTTCCTAAAGTTTTTTTTGGAGAAACTAAACTTTAAAGGCAAACATTAGCTCAACTAGCATTCTGGAAATGGAGGTTCAGTTTGGTTAGCAAGAGATTTCAGATGGATCCATTTCCATTCAAAAGGGGATGAAACAAATTCAGAAATCTGGTTCAGTAACACTGTTAGATAAGAGCTCTCATGCTTAGCACTGCGTATGAGCTTAACCACTTTCCTGAAACAGAGCTCCAGTTTGACATCAATCTCCATGAAAACTCAAATATTTTCAGAGCAGATCTACCAAAATACTGTACAGGCAGGGAAAAATATATTTTAGTTGTTGTACATTAAGCAGTGCTTCCTGTAGCCCTGCCTGATCATCAGCCATCATTGTCACACAGGTAGCTTTGTAAAACTCCGATGCAAACATCAACAATCGTCTGTAAAGTGCTCAGCATTCCACTTCCTATTGGGCAGCTGACCACGTGAGGCAAAATGCAATTATACATGGCATGGAACAACATCATTTGCAGTTTTACTGCTAATGTCAACACATTTGCTAAAGCTGCATGGAAAATAAACCACAACCTCAGTGGAGGTGGTTTCTCCAACACAGGCCAGCACTTAGTCATGGTGCCAGAGCAACACAGGGAAAGGATGCCTGATTGCTGTCCATGCTGTACTGACTTAAAGGATAAAGAGGAAAAGTAACGCATTTATTACTGTTATTACCTTCTTTTTTTCTCTTTCACCAGCAATGCCGTATGTGAGCAAACCCCTGATTATACTGTTCCAGAAACACAGTCTAAGAGTTAGTTTATCAAAAACTACTACGGTGATTTTACTGTATTCGATATTCACTTAATAAGATTTTAAATTGAAACCATAATTTTCTCTTCTGAGGTTTAAAATAAAACTAAGGAGAAAGATTAGGAAACTTCAGCAAATATATTAAAACTGAATACATTAAAACTCATGTCAGAGATAACAGCTTCCTCTCCAAACAGTCTCTACAGTGAATACAGCAGCTTTTCACTTTGCACAGTATCATTTATTTTGTTTTAGTGCACTTCTGAACTCCAAGTTTGCACTAAGACTGTCATTTACAACACAGCCGTTAGTTCTGGCTGTTTAAGAAATGACAGGCAGGTGATCTTCACAGAACTGAAGTCACCGTTGTGGAGGGTGGCAAAAGTCTCTATCAACCTCAGTAGAATTTGACTGAGTTTAATTTTATTTAGCTACATTTCAAGATTCAGTATACAACGAAATGAAGCACTGCAGAAATGTGGTTCTAACCACGCGAAGCACTACAGAGTCATGGTTATAACCACAGCTGCCTGACGTGTTGATTCTGTCATTTAAAATGGATTAAATGTAACTTTGTTCCTAATATTTATGTGTGAAATGTTTAATTTATTCAAACTAGAAATAATTTTACAGTGAGTATTTTCACTATTGAAGCTGCTTACAGTGAGAATTCAGCTTTTCTTCTTTTATTTTGCTAACAATCAGTTGTTTTTATCTCTGCATTCCATTGGCTGTTCCTTATGCAGTGGTACAATCTTGAAAAATCGGAGTGGCAAACGCTGTCCAGATGTAAGTAAACAGAATAGCTGCTCCAATGGATCTTTTTCTCTTGCTCAGATATCAGGGAGAAGAACCCAGAGCCCAGTGTTTGACCTTAAACGCCTCTGGAATGCTCTTTCTATTCAGTTCAGCCAACAGCATAAAAGCTGATGCATTCAAAATGAACACTAGCTAGATTTTCTTCACTCCCACTGTGTTGCCCAAAGGTTCAGAGCATTTGAACGCAGAAATTAATTTAATAATGCCAATAAATTATTTGACATATATTTTAAAGGAACGTACAGCCTTTTACCTGTCACTACATTGCTTGTAAATCTGTCCTACACCTCTCAGTGCATGTACAATATCTACATGAAAGTGGGGATTCAACTTTGTTTGGAAAAGAGGGCTATAAGGAGTGACAGGACAGAAGCAAGAGCATTTTTCTGTTTCATTGCACATGTAGCTAAGAAAGTTTGTATTTATGTACTTGTTTTTGTCAGGGATTTGAAATTCTACGTGGTATTTATTTTTCAGGAGGCCCTCTCAGTTATCTATTTACTACCACCTGCTGAAGCACAAAGCCTGGGAAAATCTTAGCTCCTCTGAAGAAAAACAAGTTGTGAGCATACAAAAGAAACCTTCCAATCACTGCCAAATGGCCCTAGCCTGCAAATTCAGTATTCAATCCAAGGTTATTTTTGCCATGGCAAGGTGCTTTCTTTGAAAGACAAGTGTTTAGCTGTGCCTGACTGTCCCACAGTAGCTTTGTTCAGATCTTCATCTCTGCATTCCCTCACAAATCCCCATTATTGAAACGCTGATTTAGTTTAAGCTAACTGGCAAATTACTACTTAAGTGTGCTTGTTGCAGTGTTACCTAGGCAAAGCTTTTGAACGTATTCAATATAAGTAACTTTCAAAAGATTCAGTCCACCTTTAGTCCAAGTGTTGAAAACACTTGTGCTTCTCCTGCTGCCTACCCTCACCTCGGAGACGATCACTGTTGTACTTGGATCTCAAATCCGAGGACTGCTCTGGAGTGCTGTGGGGCATCCTGCAACTGGAGATGACTTCAGTTGCAATTGTGGGTGCTCAGCGTGCTTAAAAATTAGGCCATGTATTTTTAAAAGCTATCAAATACTGTGCTGTTAAAATAACATCTCTTTTTCATGTGGCAGAAGAAAAAATATCACAAGAATTTCTGCTGGCTCTGCAAATAATAACAATTGCTGTCAGCATTTGTTTATGAAAACCAGCAAAAGCCACCAAATAACATTCTTCCTCTACCCAACACTGAATTACACATAGATTATTATAATTAGTGAAAAAGTTTGTGCCTCACATAAGCTAAGACAATTTTCCAAAGCAGTTTAATGCACTAACAAGTCACATGCATTCGTTTAACACAGAAGCACGTAGGTGGATTTTTACTTCATTCTACTACACTGCTACTGGATTTCTATCACAGAGCAGGAATAAGCAGAGGAACCAAGGGCTGAATCGATAATACAGGATGAATTAACATTTCTTTTATCAAGCAATATAGAATGAGCAAATGCCAAAACATGTTATTCTAATTTAAGGCTACACTGGGGATGTATAATTTGTGAATGCTAACATCGACACTTTTAACATTTCAGAACTTGTTTGTACTTGTTAGATAGCACTGATTTGCTCGGTGGTGCCACACTATAGTCACTGAATGTTTTAGATTACATCTTACTCTGCACTGAATGAAAAATTAATACAGATATGTAAGATGATAATAAAGGCCAGATCTGCTTTGCTGTTGTCAGCACCGCAAGGCAATTTGGAGCAATTTATCTGCGTTCACCCTTGATACACACACACTCAAACATACAATGTGGCAAGTCTCACAAAAGCAACGGAACACAAGAGTGTTTTCTGAATGATTTCTTTGCTGCCTACTATGTACAGAAGATACTCTTCAAAGTGAACAGGAACGAGATACAAGTGATGGCACACCTATGCAAATAAAATGTTCATCAAAAGAACAGAAGCAGTTGGCTCATTTAGGCTATAGGGTTTTTTGGTACTAAGTACATGACTAGATTTCTCCCCAACAACACTGCAGACAGTAACAGCAAATGCAGACCAGTAACGAAGAATGGGATGAATGGAAATAGCATGAAGAGATTTGCAGGTGCTCCTGTTCTAACTGCAGGGCTCTGCAGCTGGGTGACAAGACTTTCTTTTCCAAAATCTGCCATCTCAACAGCATGTCCTCCTTTTGGAGAGTCATTTCTTCTTAATAGCGGCTTGGTGCCTCCCTTAAATTTAAGTGAAATAGGATTTTTTTCTTCAGACAGAAAAGCTAACATACAAAGAAGTCTTAGTTCCAATGACTAAGTAAAAAAAAATTAGGAAAATATTTAGCTCAATATTATTTCTGGTTTGCAGTAAGTAAAAGTAAACTTGGGTGGAAGGGGTCATTGTTTTATTTCAACTCCTGTAGTTTTTGTTTGAAATAGGATGAGGAAATAACATGCTTTAGAAAAAAAGCAGTGTACATCCCAGAAGAGAATGATGAGCATCGGACAAAACTGTCTGGTAGTGAAGTCTAAGGGACTGATTTCAGCCTAAGGTTGAGGTGCAGAATCCTTTTTTCTTTTTTAATTGTAACTTCTCACATGAGTGTATTTCAGACAGGAAAGGGTACAAGATTTCTAGTTTCAGTGAAATGAATTATTACTTTGGGAACGGTGTATATATAATATCAGTGCTTCAATGGTAGTCTCAGCTAGGAAGCGATGTGTCTTACACAGTAGGAGGAATTTCCATCATCAGTGAGAGATACTCCTCCTTTGCTTCCATGTTGCCGTGTTCCTGATGATGCTTTTTTACTTGTCTTCAATGAGGCAGACTGCTATATTGTTAAACTTCTTGAGGGTTTGGGGGTTTTTTTGTACGCATGGGCTTTTTCTGTTTGGTTGGTAGGTTGGTTTGGCTCGTTGTTTTCTTCTCCCTCCAAAAAAAACCCAAACATCTTACAACAAAAAATGATACACCTGTCATAACCTGGTAATATTACAGTGGCTACTTTGAAGAGTGGTCTGGAAGAGTGTATGCCAAACCTTTTGATCCGTAGTAATCAGAACAGAAGTGCCCAAAACCCAGAGATTAAAGGATTAGGCCTCAAGACAGACTTGCGGTATTTCAAGAAAATGTGACTGATGCTCACCACTTATTTTTTACAGTGCTGATGAGATTTAGTGTTTAAGGTCCTTTCCTGTTCAGACATAAAAGCTGCTGTAATCAGAGTATTACTAGGAAAAACTACTCTGGTTGGGGATTCAATATGTTTAAATTGTTGAGCCAAGGTTATTGTTTGGATTAGGTTAGGAAGGATGACATAGAAATAAGTAAGCTCCAATACTGCAGCAAAACAAAGAACAAAGAAAAATGTTTGTGTTTGTACATAGCATTCTGGAACCCCCCAGTATGCTAGTTATAGCTATATAAAAACAATTCAGAATAGCCTAGCAACTAGATATTGTATACGTATGTCTACACAGCCATTAGAAGCAGAATAAACATTTCCACCAAACTGAAACCGATATGAAAGCAGAACTGGAGGCAGTGGAGGTGGAAAAGACTTATTAGGTCAGCTCGCCCATCCCCCAGCCCCGTTGTCCCTCGAAACCCGTGTTCTTGGTTCATGCATACCTCCTCTGTGTGTTCTGCTGCACAACACTTAATGCATGAACAACTAACATCCATTAGTGTCATCCTGCTACAAAACATGCAATAACAGGCTACACTGACAGTAAACTGTTCTAGGATATCTGCTGGTTAGGTCCAAAGATCTTTTGCAGACTTCATATATCCAAACAGCTAGCAGCTTTTTCATAGGAAATGCACAGTATTGGTAATACTTGGTCTTCTTTGCAATTTAGAGAGGCACTGGAAAATCATCAGAAAATATCAGCATAAAACTATGTTCAGATATGCAATTATGCCATTTCAAACATTGCTGGATTATTATTACTGATTAGGGGAAAAAAAACCAGCAGCTGTCGGAGGAATTCCCTCCGTGTCTGGATTATTGATTTAATAGCTACACGTTGTCTAGATTTACCACTCCACTCGTGTCTGAAAATGCTGTACATGAGTTTGCACTATTATCTTCTCTGTAATTGCACAAGAATTATGTATTTTATTAAAATCAGTCTGATCTGGGAGAGTTCAGGATTGGTTGTTATTTCCACTAAAGAACTCCACACAATAGAAATACAAAATACCAACTGTATCTTTGTAAGTAAAAATTAAGGTATTTGGAGCTAAAAAAAAAATTAGTGACTTTTCAGAAAACAAAGTATTGAATTTCACTTACGATTCACTCAAAAATTATCCTTTTCCTTCTTACCCCCCTAGGCAATTGGAAGTAGAAAAATGAAGCGGAAATGTAAAACAGGAAAACTACTGAAGTGTGAAAGGGGATGTAAGTGTTACAGTGGCTTAGGTTACAGTGATACACTTAAGCTGTGGTACACTTAGGAAGGCTAGATAGATAGATGGTAGACAAAAATTGCCTGCTAACTTTACATCCCTCGCCTGTCTGCGTGTGCCGCAGTCAGCCTGTCTCTGCTTTACTTCCTTATTACTTGGTTCAGCCTGCTCAGGCTGTGGTTTTTGTTCTGTGTGAGGCTCCCTGTGCATGCCCTGCTTGTGAAGCATGCAGATAAGAGGCATGGTGTGAACGGCAGCTTATGTCACGTGCATGACAAGATATGGCAGCGTTGTGGGGTACACTGCTGCAACAGAGGCAGCCCCAGGAACACAGACCTTTTTGAGAGCGGATTGGATTGCTTTGGATTCACTTGCCTAAAAACGTGGGTGTTGACTGAGAAAAGTAACAGTATTCAGAACTGAGAATGTAAACATAGTACAGTAAACAGCCTATTCATGACTGCTTAACCCAGAGCAGGGTAATCTAAGCAGTACAGACTGTCCTGGTCAAAGAAACTTGCATACACGCGAGAATGATACAGTTTGTGTTTTATTGCCTCAGTAAAGCATCCCTCTTTCCTAGCATGGAGGGTGCAGCAGACAGCAGTAAGTCCTGTAAAAGCCATTTCCCTCTAGAGTTGGAATCAGCAGAGGCGGTATTTTACTACAGGCCTCTCATATATTAATTGAATTTAGTTCTACCATGTTAGCAAGGACAATACATAAAACCCTTAATTGATTACTGGTCTAAAAACGGTAAGACTTGTGCACATACATGATGTTACTTATGCTATTTATTTGTTTAGCATGGGCCTAAAAAAACAACAACAACAAAACAAACCAACTTGAGCAGCTGTATCAGTTGCTGGCTCTCTAACCTGGTTCATTTACAATGATTTTTGTGGAAGAATATATTGCCCTAAAATACTGTTGTGAATATGTCGTCCTAAAATACTATAGCCTCTGTTTCTGACAACTAATGAGCATATACATGGAAATCATGTGTCTTCCTACAGTGTTAGCTGTTGATGGTATTCAGGTCTCTGCAAAATGGTACAGCTTTCACCAGAGGTGTGGCAAAGTCAACAAAATGAATCTTGAAGACGCTAAGCCGATGAGAATATACTGTGAACAACAAATGTATCTGAAATAGTGACGAGAAAAGCTCAATATATAAATCTCAGGCTTTCATATTTTTATGGGAGGAGGGAAGGAAGATTAGGAAATTAGTGTCTGCAGAAGAGGGCCACAGGTAACAATTAAATAATGCCTGTTCTTTGTTCTAATCAAAAATAAACACTGTGTATTGATCCTCAGCTGTCTTCTGCAATAAAGTATTCTAACACGACAGCTATTCACAGCCCTCTGTCCTGAACCACTCCTACCAGCTGTACTTACTCAGCTCTTTTGTTCTATGAGCTACCTGCTCCTTTGCTGAAAGATCAACAATGCAGTAAACCACTTAACTTGTAATGCATGCATTTTTGTTAGAGCCATGTAATTCTGAGACCCTCTGAAACCTTCTAAAACAAAGAAAAATACGAAGCACTTAAAAGCCACAGAAGAATGAAGATGTGCTACCTTTAATCATGGAGAGATGCTAGCAATAGGTCCCAGCCATAGCTCAAAATGATGGCAGGTACTGATCCATTTGAAATCTGCATTTTGTTTCAAAATGACGAAAACATTTTGATATCACAATCACAATGCTTAAGTTAACTTTCTGAAAATAAATAAATGGAAACTGGAAATCTGTGAACAAAAAATGCTAGATAAATCTCAGACCATACCAATGCTAGGCTTTCGAGTGCTTTTTTGCAGATAAACACGATAAATTTTTCAGGCTCTGTATGTATCTTGCTATTGGCTGTCCCCTCTAATATAAGCCTATTCTCTACCCAGTTACCAGCTAAGTATTATAGAATTAACCACAACTGTCAAGGTCACATGAAATCAACATAAAAGTGATAAAACACGAAGGGATCAAGAATATAACACAATCTCTTATTTCTGTTTCCTAAGTCTCTAGAGAAATACTTTAAAAGTTCACTAATAAATACTTATCTAAACATACTAATCTTTTCATATTATTTCAAATAAAGGTAGTTGACTTTTAAATCCAGTACTGACTGGATTTAAATATTTCAATAAATCATGTTAAATAAATCATGTTGTGAATCATAGAAAAATGTGCAAATCTGCAATCCTAGTATACATTTATGTTATCATTCCCATGGGGCTTTACACAAAGAGAACTTTGTGTTACAGTGTTAACATATTTAATCATTTATGATATAACAAATTACCCTTCTTTTGTTTATTAACAGCTAGCTAAAAGCTGGCTAGAAAACTACTGGCTCTAATCTCTTTAATTTCAACCAGTGATTTTGTTGCCTGAGTATCTAGCTAGCAGAGATCCTCTAGCTGATATTTTTGGCATTTTCAGCCTGCCATGATTATACAGCTTTATCGAATAAGAGCTTCAAAACCAGCAGGTATATTTCTAATATATTCCAGGTATATTCCAATCTGAAAAAAAAAAAGAAAAAAATACTCTACTTTGGGAAAAAAAATGTATTAATTGCTTTTGGAAAGAGCATGTCTGTCTTTGTAGCTTTCATCCTGCCAACCTTGTTGTCATTCTCCAGCTCCTCTGTTTCTCTTAAAATGTGCCAAAATCTCACTCTGGAGGTTTAATCTTAATTTATAGAGGTCATGATGCTTTAATCTCTCTTGGAATCAACACCTTACTACTTAACAAAATCTATCCTTCCCTCTGTCGAGGTCTGGTTTCTAGAGTTGCCATCTCCCTTTCTTGTTTCTCCAAATCAAAAGCTTAACTCACAGAGTTAAGCATGTCATTTTTTAAAAGGCCACCACTAACCTATTGCTATTCTTATCAGTCAAAAAAATAACTGTAATGGATTGACTTCCTAGCTGATTATTTTTTCCCAAAGTTCTGTAACTTTTTTTCATAGGCTCGACTTATTCTCCCATATCAATACCAATGTTACTCTCAAGGACTTTCATTTTCTATATTGATAACTTTTTTTTTTTGCCTTCTGCTAATCACATTTGTCCTGTCTTTCATTTCATTCCCATTTATCCCATTACACTTCATGTCTCAGAACTCTAAGTTAATCTCCTCCAAGCACTTCTTCTGTTTTTTCAACTAATACTTCTGCAGAAAGCCTTCAATTATGCACAGAGCCTCTATGTTTAGTCAGCCAAGCCTTTATTAATTCCCCCTTGCAAATCTCTTCATTGAAATCACATACAGTCTATATAATTCAGTGTATAGAGCTGTATTACTGTTGCTATATAGATATACATATCATAGAATCGTAGAATCACCAAGATTGGAAAAGACCAACAAGGTCATCCAGTCCAACCATTCGCCTATCACCAATAGTTCTCACTAAACAATGTCCCTCAACACAATGTCTAAATGTTCCTTAAACACCTCCAGGGTTGGTGACTACACCACTTCCCTGGGCAGCCCATTCCAGCGCCTGATCACTCTTTCAGAGAAGCAGTACATCCTAACGTCCAACCTGAATTTCTCCTGGTGCATATGTGGCTGTATGTATGTTTGTGCGCTAAGACAGACAGAAATGCTGATGAACCGACCCTGTTAAGGCCATCTGAATCCATACCTCTGACCCTGGAACTCAGTGTTGCTCAGTATGGTGCTTTTCTGATTCTTCCTCAGAGCTGCAGCATATGGAGCAGTGCAGGACTCAGGGGCTGCCAATGTGGGAATCAACCATCATACAGAGGGGCATCATCATCTAGAAACGCATGAAAGAAAATACCACTGAATGAGCAGATGAGGGGGAGAACCACGTGTGAAAAAGGGAATGAAACATTGGGTGACAGGGAGAAATGCAATGAAACCAAACAGTGTGGAGGCGAAAAGCAAGAGGACAAGGCTAAAAAGAGACTATAAAACAGAAAGCGCACAGATGAGAGAGCAAAAGAACAGTCCTTGGGGTGGGACTGAAACAACTGCCATCATGAAAAGATGACAGAACCACAGGCAAGGCCAAAAGGCTCGAAGGAAAGAGTAGTAATAAAGATTTAGTACAATATCGCGTACAGTGGCACCTCAGACCGTGTCCCTTCTCTCTTGCCCCATTGGCCGGCAGCCTAGTGACACTCTGGGGCCTCTGAGCAGGGGTCTGTCCCCCCGCACCCTCGGGCTGCGGGTTCTGCCAGAGGGCTTCCACACGGTGCGCGTGAGGAGACGTGTAACCAATCGCTTCACTTTCTCCACTTGGCAAGATCTGAAATGTGGCCGCTGCTCGAAACCCAGCGGCGCCAGGAGAGGCTTGCCAAGGGCTACGGACCGCGGCGGGAAGAAAGCCGTGCCTCGACCCACAGCGGCGGAGGGGACGGGGGACGAGCGGGGACGGCCGGTTGCCGGGGAGAAGGCGACGCCGCGCGGCAGCCTGCGCGCGAACAAAATGGCGGCGGGCGGCAGCAGTGGGGGCCTGCCGCGGGTAAGGCGGCGGTTTGGGCGCGGGGCGACGAGCAGGGAGGCGGGAAGCGGTGCGGTGCAGAGGGTGCGGGCCGTACGCTGAGTCGCCCTCGTTGCAGGTGTGCAGAGCGCCAGGCGGCCCCTCGGTGCCCGCCGGGAGCGGCGCGTTGAGCGGCGAGCTGCTGGCGCGGGAGGAGCGCTACAAGTAAGGGGCGGCCGGGGGGCGGCGGCAGACCCTGCTCACCCCCCCGGCACTGCTCGCTGCGGGCTGGCGGGGAATCGGTCCCCGCTATCCGAGTCTCTGAACTGCTTAACCCAGAGCGCGCTGAGAGCAAGGCTGTATCTTCTTTCCTTCCATCACCGTGCCGTGCGGGAACCCCAGGGTGGCTGTGCGCCGCGCGGGGCCTCGCTTCGCTCAGGGGTCTTGGGTTTTGCTACTTAACAAAATGGCGTTACTCGTCATACTAACCTGCATGTAAATACAGTGACACGTTTTAATTATATGTTCACGTCATTGGACGTGACTAATTCTCTAGTCCTGCTTCGAAGTACACTTCAGGATCGTGACTGAAAACAGAAGTGCTGTGGAGTTAAAGATGTAAAATGTGGTTTAAGCAGTGACATGACAGAAAACAAGGGCACCCTTTCTGTCTAGAAGGGCTATGCAACCTGGAGGAGAGGAGACCTGAGAATGGCCTTTCAGTATCTGAAGGGGGGCTGTAAGAAAGAAGGGGACACACATGTCAGCAGGGTGTGCTGTGACAGGACAAGGGGAAATGGTTTCACACTAAAGGAGGGGAGTTCCTTATTGGATATAAGGAAGAAGTTTTTACAGGAAGGGCACTGAGGCACTGGCACAGGTTGTGTCACCTCCAGAGAGGTGGTGGGTGCCCCATCCCTGGAGACATCCGAGGTCAGGCTGGAGGGGCTCTGAGCTCCTGATGGAGCTGTAGGTGTCCCTGTTCAGTACCAGGACACTGATGAATCAACTTGAATAATCCCCTGTAGTATTTGCTGCTCCTCTGTAGGAGTTATTAAAATTTCACTTAGTTCAGGCAGGTGCTACCAGGCTCACATGTACATCTTTAAATCTTTCAGAAACTCAGTGACAAGCATTGTTACTGTACTCTTTCAGGAAACTGAATGCAGAATTAGAAGCAAAAAGAGAAAAACTGATGCGTCAGACTGAAGAAGTAATGGTGAGTAGGTTATGCGGGCTGTTATATAATTCAGCCTTGGTTCACATGGACACAGGGTCAAGTTTCAAGAGAAATTATTTTGACCATGACAAAAAAAAAAGTACTTTGGTTTCAGATTCAATCTAAGCTTTTCTTGCCTTTTCCCAATCACCTTCCTTCAAAATTGTAAACTTCTACTAAAAACATGTGCAGTAATAGTTTTTAATAGAACTTCATCAGGTAGATGGATATTCACATAACTGTGTAGAGCATTTGTGCACTTATACATATAAGATCAGCTGAAAAACCTTTTTATGATGTTTAAGTATAGTCTCTGCAGATGGTTTTATGTCTTAAATAAAATGCTATTTTGGTGTTTGAAAACCAGATGCTGCAATAACTAGTGAAATACATAGCTGAAACTGAAAGGAGTACAAAGAATAAGCAATATAAGTAGAAAATATGTACTTAGTTAAAAGGAAACTTTCTTAAAACAGAAAAAAAAATCCTGTTTATTGTTAGTATTATCTTTTAACATTGGTGTGGCTTTGTGCCAATTTTTATATGAAAATTGGTCAAGTTATACAAAAAAAGAGAGCTGGGGTGATCTGTTTTATACCCAAGACGCCTTTAGAGAACGTGCCCTTCTTGTTAGAAATATTCAAAATATGGTTTCACTCAAATAGAAAAGGCTTAAAAAACAAAATATTTTGCTTATTTATTAAGCTTTGTTCTTTGTGTCCTATGAAAGCATACATTCCTCTAGAGTTCTGGTAAGTTGAGGCTGTTTGGCAATTGAACAGAAGCAGATGAAGCATCCAAAATAGCAGCCAGTCTCTTTCCTTTGAAAAACAGCAACAACCAAACCACTTTTTTTCCCCCCTCTAAACGCAGCTGCAGATCAAATATTGTTGGGACACTTCATAAACCATGTAGTACTGCCCGATTGCACAGATGCACATTTAACAACAAAAGAAAAGTCAAAATTTAAAAAAGAAAACAGGGTAGCTACTTTTAGCTCTGGATTATGCTTTCTAACCGCTTCTTAGCAACACAAAAGCTATCTCAACATTCAGTGTTTGACTAAATTGTTCTCTAAAGAACGTAACAACATATCAATGTCCGAATTATGGCCGTATCGTATGAATGAAGACTTATATTTGAGGCTTATGCTGCATTACAGTAAATTGAAAGTTTGTTCCACCTGCTATGCATTTCTACTTCTGCATTTCAGAGAGAAAAGGAGGATAACAGCATCTCAGATGATGAGTTTGCAGAAGTTTTAAGTTACACATTATGAAGCAGAAATAAATATTTGGGAATAGCAGCAGTTGATTTCAAGATATCTTTTCCTATGTTTAAAAAAATCCTTTTCTACAGTAGACTTAAATTGCCATGTCTTCTATAGTTTCACTGTCATTTATGAATATATAATTTCTCTTTAATTGTTCATATTCTCCCCAAATTGACTTCTTTCTTTTCCTTAATAAAGAAGAGCCAACAAGAGACACTATCTAGACCATTTTCAGTACAAACTAAGTACTGTGAAGCTGACAAACGGAGGTACGTACTTTACAATTGCTGTGTATATTTCATGGGGAGTTTCTGGTAATCATCTGTACTCTCTGATTTGTCCTAGTCATGCTTTGCAGCATAGACCACTGGATTAGTGGAGTCTAAATATTATCCTGTTGTTTTAAATAACTGATACTAAACCAGTGTTCCTTGTTTTCACATAAGTCTTAATTTTGCTGAAATATTCTATCTAGGAGACTAATTAGTTCAGGTATCTGTAAAAATGCAAGTAAAAGTAGCAGGTTTATTTACAGTACAAAACAGCAGACATCCAGCAGTAGATGGCATTTAACCAGTTTAGCTTATAAAGAAATAGTTTTTATATTCATTCTAATTTTACTTGGCTTAAATGCTGTGGAACAGGAAATGCACTATTTAAAGAAAGAACAACAAAAAATCCCACAACAACAAAGAAGCCCAAGATAGACAAACATTCAGCTGCCACCGTCTGGAATTTCGGTATCATTACTCTTTACATACCTTTGGTCTGTAAGAGTTTATGCCCAAATGCGGGTTTTGGCCTCTATGTTCAAACCTGTTAGCTGTAGAGTGGCAGTATACCTGGCAGTATTTACTCAGTTGTTCAAAGGTTTGTATATTGGTAGCGCTGAAAGTGGCTAAGTTGGAGATATGCTAATATACAGTTTAATGGAGGATCTGATCTACTAGGTTACCAAATTTGTGTCAAGAAGTCTGTGATGGAAGCCTGTACACCAGCAGAAACTTTTGCTACTATAGTAACAGTTATTCCTGAGCTATTTTGAGGCCGTCTCCATAAGTTGTGAAGGTCAGAAAAAAACAAATTCGAAAAATACCATCTCTTGTCAGTATAGCCATGCGTTGTAAGCATATTCTAGTACATAACTCATCTTTAGTTTTATACTCTGCTGGCTGAATTTTGAATACTTGACAGAAGATTTTTATGAACTTCAAAACAAAGTTGAATTATGGAGCAATTTTACAATTGAATGTGATCAGAGGAATGAGCCCTACTAAGAGAGTTATCAGCTATGGTGGTATACCTTTGAAATAAATGGAAGTGCTGGAATCATTACGAAAACGTTGGTAAGTAGTGCGTCAGAGCAGCAGCTAATCTACCAATTACCTACAGAAACTAAAAGGTCTTAAAACAAGCAGTGTCTGTGTTCTGGTAAATGTGTAGAAGAGAATTGAAATCCCATGCCGGAGTGAAAAAAAATACAGGCGTACGTTAGGAATCAGGCACACTGATTATCCATGAGTGAACATTGAGGCCATTCAATTAGATTAGTTCCAAGTATTTAATATTTATTTTTCCTGCAAAATTATGCAAGCAAATATATCATAAGCCCAAAGGAAGGACCTAAAATCTTTTTGAAACAAGTTCCATTGTTTCCTGTACGGAAAATGAGCACTAGAGACACTGGAATGAGGGGAAACCATTGAGGTTAAGTAGGAGATAGAATGAGACAAGTGGCAAAAACCAATAAGAAATGTTAAAAGGCAAAAATATTCAAGTCATTCTCTATGGATGTATTTTAAAATAAGTAATCGAGGAGATTTTATTGCTTTTTTTTTTTTTTTTTTCATAGAAATGTGAATTACCTAGAGATAAAGCAGCTCCACCAACGCTGCATTGAAATCAGCTTTTGTTTACACTTTTGCTCTTCAGAGCATCACCAGCTCACGGAGATGGGATCTGTGTGCGCATGGGCAGGCTTTGAATAGGATTAGCAAACACAAAGGGTTTGCTCATGCACATGCACCTCGTATTTACATGCTGAGATGGAATTGCTAAACATTAGCTTCTGTTTCAGTGTCACTGCAACTGTCCAGCTACCTATTTGTATACCTTTTCAGGTTTTACACATCCACTTCACTTACCATGCAACTATAGAACTGCATTGTAAGGCTTTAAAAATGGGTTGTTGTGGGAAAGCGGGGAAAAAAATCCCAATAAGGGTAAACAAATGTAAGAAATTCGGTGAACAATGAGGTTTTTATTTTGTGAGGAGGGCCAGGGGACAAGGGACACAGCAGGACCAGATCAGTCTGTTGATCAAAAGAATGCTTTGTTTTCTTGAGCATCAAATGTTGTATTTCCATATTTTTCAGAAAATGTAACTCTTATTTCTGTGGCAACAACTCCTCGCTTTCTACGTCCTCTGTAAAACTGGCCAATAGGAAGGGAGTGTGAGGAAAATAGGATAAATAGCAAAAACTAATCATCCTATTCTTGAAGTCTGTTGCCAGCCACACAGATAATTTCTTTTTTTGTTGTTGTTGGATTAATACAATCTGGAGCTTTGTTCAGATAATTCTTGTTGATGAATGGGTGTCTAAAATTTTTTTAAAGGCAAGACCTAAATATTTGTCTAGCTCAGCTGGGCCAAAATACTGAGGTGACTTGATGTGCCTAAAATGTAAACTTTATTACAAATGTAAGCTTATGTGTTCATTGAGGAGTTAGAAGCTGTAAAAGTGGTAGAAAAAGGTAATCATTCAGGGGATCGATAGAGATCTACATAACTTGGATTCTGAAAACAAAGAAGTTGTACATCTGACATGAAACTTGAATAGTACACGATGTGCCAAAATTTAATGCTCTCTTCCAAAATGATCACTTAACCTGAAATGTGGTTTTCAGCCAAATAAATAGATAAGAAAGCTACTCTTTCATTCCTGTGCCCCCTCTCCCCCCATCTATAAAATGGATACAGTATTATAAAATGGACACAGTACTGGCAATATGTGCTTCAGAGGAAATTCTGCAAGACTTTAAAGAATTTGCTTTAAATAAATTGCTCCCATCTCCCATTTATTCCACAGTCCCTGTCAACTGCCAACAGTCAATTTAAGCATTCCCATTCTCGGAGGTAGAGAACACAGGCCTATATCTTTATTTTTTTTGCATTAATTCACTTATTGGAATGTCAGGTGAGCATATGAGTCACTGAACTGCTGGTGATCTTTGGTCATGTTGCCTGTCTCTCCTGTTGAAGCTGTTAAGGCTCTATCCGTGCACTCTCTAAGTGCTCCCTGGTACAGGGAATCACTGGTCATATTTGCTGCAGTTACCTGCACTGCAAGAGATGAGATTCAGATTCCAGTACATAAGCAAACTGTTGTGTTGGAGACCATAATGGAATAATTATCCTAGACTCCCCAGGTGACTTGTGTAGCAAATGAGATAGAATGGAAATGAGAATGAGACTGACTTTATGATTGGACCTGGCATACGTTCCTACATACTGCTATATATCTAATGTTATCTCCTAATTCAGGTGATGGTGGATTTTTATCACAAAAATGTTGATTTTTGCTCTACACACTCAGCGAATTTATTTCTTTTTTCTGCAGAGATCCACTCTGTCTTCAAGTTTCATCTCTTACACACTCTCACACCAAGGTATCAAACTCAAAATTGTTCTATCTAATTTTGCTGCTGCCTATTACTTCTGTTTTTGAGGCCATGCTGTATAGGGGGCTTACATGGGTAGGAAGCCTGAGGGAAAGGATGCTCAGAGCAGACTGTTACAGGGACGGATGGAGCAACATCTCCAATACTTTTTTCTGCAGCTCCACCACTGGATAAGTAGGCTTCCACTACATTTCATTGCTGTATTTTAGATTTCTCTTCTGTAAAAGCTTATCTGTCACTTGTCGGAAGCACTCAGTGTTTTGAACATCTATTTGAGAATTCTAAGTACAAAACATTAGAACATAATTCATTTCTTCCTTTCCCCAGTATAACATTAAAGGCACTACTGCAGTCTTTTCGTAGAAAAGAATTTAATACAGGATGGAAAATGCAATGGAAAAGGGAGATTTAAATTAGGAACAAACTAATGTAACTCGCTGGTCTCCAATTAGAATTACATTGAGTCTTTCAGCAGATGAGTTAAAGTTTCCAGAATGTCCTTCACACTTATTTATCAGAGTATAGTAGACTCATTTTTGAAGATCATTTACTTGGGTGAAAGAAACAAAATATTGTTAGATCTTTCTGCAGGGAACTTAAAATTACAACAGTACTATTTAGGAAAAAGGGCATTTTTGAAGATGTGATAAACAGCGTTCAAAGAAGTGCAGTCCACAACAAATAGTTAATAACTTGATAATACCTGGGATCCTTCTTATCAATTAATTTCTTATGAGTGCATCTGAAAAAGATCCTACAAGGTAGTAATGTTTCAGTGTATATAATTTGGGCGTATGGGCATAAAATATGCAAGATAATGACTAGTACAAATAAAACTGAAAAAATATAAGATACTGAGACTGGAAATCATATGCTGGGCTTGAATATATGATAAAGGGGGGAAATAAAAAGACAAAACATGCACTAGCAAAAAGTCATTACTAACTAATAAAAATCCCTATTTTCTGGGAAATTTTACAGCCATCAAACAGGAAGAAATGTGCTTCTGCATCCACGGCTCAGAACAGAACGTGTTCTGGAAATAAAGGGAAAAGAATAACTTCAAGGTATATTATACATGTGTTTTATTGTTGTTTGTAACTAGGAATTTTGGGTTTTGGTTTTATCTTATCAGGGTATTTTTATTCATACGCATTTATATATATCTGTACAACTAAATGCACCAAGCTGTTTCTGTAGTCAGCTCCCCCAGGCAGCTGTCTGGTTACCTAAACTCACCTCCACTCAAGTTTTTCTGGAGGCTGACAAAGTTAAGCTCTGTTAACTCCATGAGTAAAAGGATGCCCAATGAACACACTCAAAGTACATCTGGGGCAAACAGAATACACACCAGCGGTGCAGGCTAATTTGTGATCAGACCTGTTATGGGAAACATGAGGCCTTCTAGCTTCTCTGCTGTTTTGGTGAATCTAGGGCTTACAGAACTAGAGAAAGCCAGTAACAGTACCACAGCTTTCTGGGGTTTTCGGTTTTTGCTGAATAGCTACATCTCTGATAGCAAATTCAAGGTCATAAGACCAAGAAATTGGGTTCTGGACGGAAGAGTAGAGAAATAATAGAAAAATGTTTGTGGATAAAGTCCTGAGAGCAAATGAAAACTGCCACAAGAGAAAGTGGGACACATATCCAAATGGGATAAAAATGGTCTGCAGTGACAGAACACGGAATCAGTACAGGCCAAGAACATCTTGTGGGATGTGGGATTCACCTGTGGACCCTTTCTACCTCCTTGATTCCAGTGAGGTTGTTGTGCTGGCACCATGTCATGAGATTTAGGAATGGAGTTGCGCAGGTGCAGAACCTATAAGGAACCTAGAGCTGTAGGAGTGAGCCTGTGTAGCATCTGTGTTGTATACATTGTGTTCACTGCTGTTATAAAAACTTCCTTTTGCAACTTCTAGGATTAATAAACTTTCCTATCCAGACATAAGATGTAGAAGCTAACAGGCAAGGGAAAAAAAAGTGAAACTTAAGACAGTGGTTAAGTCCAAAAGAGCATTCCTGTTTCTTTCCCTTACTCTGAAGTATGAAATTGTTGGATGAGAAAGAGACAGTACTAAAATCATCTTAGTAGAAAACAGTAATTTATCTGCTTCTAGGTTATAATACAGAAGCTGTTGTAATCACATGGAATAGTATTTTACATAAAGAAAATGAGAAATTGCCATTGATTAGTTTTTGTGAGAGCAGGCAATGAAGTTGCATTAGATATAGCAAATACTGTATTTCTGTAATTCTTGCTTTATATTATAAATGTGAAGCAGTGCTTGTGTTTGGTTTTGGTTTTGTTTTTTCCTTTTTGCTTGGTTTTAGTTCAGAAATCAATCTGGAAACACAAAATGCAGACGATGCTGCAGTGTTGGAGGATTGCGCTGGTTTTTCTTCAGCAAAAACAGCGAGTGAAATTGAAGGAAAAGTAGAGAAAGGAGGCTTGCCAGATTGTCTGGATGATGATATTATTCCAAACACTGCAAGTGAAATTGGAGCAGGTAGGTTTCCTCCTGTGGTTACATACGTTATTTGTACTCCCTGACTGTTAGTAATGGCTTCTCCTGGGGGGAAAAAGAAAAATCTATGAGGAAATTATAGGGAAAGTTTTATGCCCTTAAGTTATATTATATTAAAATGAAAAGGTTTTTCTTCTTAAGTAGTCCTAAAGGAAGATGAGGTCATACATGAATAATTGTGGGGGAAAAAGTGAATTTTTATCTTGATTTCCTCCTTTAAAGAAGTCATTTGAACATTTATATACGTTGAATGTATGGGTAACACTTGATTCATTCCACCCAGGAAGCAGAAATAGATGATGCTAAGCTTGTACTTCCAGAAAAAATGAACTTCAGTTTTTTGCAAATTCTGCCTTTAGAGAAAAGATTTTCTCAGATCAAGGCTATGGATTAAGTGGCTTGAATGGAGTGATGTTGCAGTTACAGTGCATGAATGAGGATCCTCCAGATCTTCGTGCTCTGAGTGATGTTTCTTTGTCCTAGAAATGGAGTAGGAAAGGAAACTGCCACATTTGCCAGTGAAGCTGAAGGCATGATGCACAGCTGTCTTTGTGGCTCTGGTGTGTTAAAAGGTTTATGTCATTTCCTACAATGCTGAAGTAATCATGAAGTCAGATTCACTGCAGCAACTAAAAAAATGCAAAGAAACTCCTCATATAATCTAACAGCTCTGTGTCAACAAGCATACTTACACAGAAATAACCGATTTCTACCCTCACGTGCGCAGATCTTGCTTTAAATCTCCCAATACAGATCCTCAGGTGTTTATTTATTATAGTTCTTTCTCATCGCTTTGTACTGCAGCAGAATCTTACACCTCAAGAGTTGTTATTGGTGCTCATGAGTAGCGAGGATTAGTTCTGTTACTTTAACAATGAAGTGAACTGAAAACACTGTGGAATGATTTATCCTTCTAAAATTTGTGTGGCCTGTTTAGAACACCCTGAATGCCTCACAGACAGCAGCAGTTCATCCCTAATGTGGTAAAGAAATGGTTGCAGAGCAGGTTAGCTGCGTGAATCTCACAGAGCAGTTACAATTATCACAAGAAAGTAGATGTAGATACTAAGTAGCCCCTGTTACAGGGGGACTGGGCCCACCCTTACTCTGAAGGAAGATTTTGTAAGCAGGTCATTAATGGGAAAAGGAAAGCTGTTTTGTTGGTTTGGTTTTTTTGTAACAGAAACACTAGCAAACACCACATGAAATTGGATTTAAAGCAAGCTAAACTAAGTGTTTTTTCCAGTCTGTAACTGAATTAGACAACTCACTGCCACAGGACATTGTGAATACCTATATATGTTTTAAGAAGAGAAATGGTAACACAGCAGCACATGAGAGAATTTAATTTGATGTCTTCAGTATGTCTGCAGCTCAGGAAGTTACACCTTCAGCTGTAACCTACAGTCGATAAGGGAAATGTGAAATAAATAATGTGAAATAAAAGGAACTCTACTTGGAATTCTCTATTAGGAATTCTTAGAGCAAATCAACAGAAGTGCCCATCCATCCATCCACATTCAGCTTCTGATACACCCCTACTCTCCTTCATTCTTTTCCCACTCTACCTACTGTGCATAGTGGCTGTTCCTGTGTTGTTCAGTGTGATCCTCATTTTGTTTCCATGCTTTGTGCATGTGGAAGTTCAGAGGGAGTTCCTTGTGACTGATCTGTGAGAGAGTGCGGAATGGGAAGTAGAAGAACATGCTCTGTTCCCCTCCACTTGTTTTGTCACAACCTAGCGTACTGCTCAGCTGCCCCACAGCGAGAAAGTACTGCGTCTGGGGAAAATCCCTCTGAGCGTGTTGGATCTTAAATGGCTGAGTGTGGTCAGAAGCGTTCTTAAAAAAGCACAGACTGCTGTGTAGGGGGGTATTTTCCTGTTAGGAGGGGTTTGCAGCCTACGTTTAATTCCTTGTTGCGAGCAGCATAAAGTTAGTTGTAACTATACAAATTACAGCTACAGATTGATTGCACTGTGGAATTGCCCTATGATGTAGTTTCCTTGACTTCAAGCATGCTGTAACATATAGTGCAGTACGACAAAAGGTTCCAGAAACTGTCAGTTTTGAGAAGTGAGTCTTTTATATCTTAGAGGCGCTGTTTTCAGTCATTAAAGAGAAAAATCCATCCAAAGCTTTCCCTAAGAATTAGAACCTTGCAACGTTTATTTAGAAATGTTAGTTTCAGTTTTCCTATTTCTGTTTAGTAAACTGTCAACATAGAATGCTTTTTTTTCTTAAACAAAGAAGAAAATGGATTGTTCTTGCATTGGTTTTGTCTCTTTTCTGCACTGAGTTATGAGTCGTTGGGGATATTAAGTGTAACTTTTTATGTCTGCAGAAGCACAAATCAGGTTTCTTAAGGCAAAATTACGTGTTATGCAGGAGGAGCTGGATATCATCATGTGTGAAAGCAGGAAAAAGGTAAGTTTTCTTTCCTGTGAAAAAACCCTGAGTCTGTCCCCCTTTTACAAATAATTGGAATTTCCTCACCTCTATTTAGGTTTTCTAAGGGATTTTTTCCCTTCACTTAGTAAAGAACGAAGGCTCTATTTTTTATTAGTTTTTTTTTTTTTTCAATTTCCCAAGAATTTTGAATTGAGAATGGTGATTTCTGGATAAACATGATCTTGAACTAAGAACTAGTAAAGCTTAATGCATGGGGAAAAAAAGAGACAGAAGAGAATGATTGGTGCTGAAGATGTGCCCAGCTGTATGGACACACACTGGTGCAGAGTGCCATGTCTGTCATTGCCTGAGAAGGACGAGGAAGGGATGGTAGCAGCCAAGTACAGGTTTTTAGTATGCAGAGGGAAGACAAGCGCTGCCCAGAGCTGGCTAATAGGAGGAGAGAGGTGGAATGAGACATGAGGTAAGTTGCACAAGTTTAGTCAGGTACTGTGAGGGTCCCTGCTAGGAAAAAAGTAAAAGCGGAAGCAGCTCTTCTGCGATCCACTTGAAGTGGAATATTTCAATTAAAATAGATTAAAACACCATTCTCAAGATTATACTTGTTCTGAAGGACTGTATTTGGGATTACATATTTCAGTGAGTCAGACTACAGATTTAGGGCAGGATGAAGCTGTACTGGTTTGTTTCTGCTAGAGCGTACTGCAAGTGAGACTTTTAATCTGCAGTCTGAAATGCTCAGATACCTCTAAAAATGTAAAACCTGAAATAGTTTGTGTCCCTCTGCCCGAGAGAGTGCCTCTTCCTCATACATTTCGCAACAAGCAAGGTTTTGGAACTAACTTTCTGTTTTTCCCAATGAGGTGACAGTTAGTTATGGTCTATTGATTTCAGAATGGTTTTTCCCTCCTGTCCCCCGGGACAAGTTTGATGACGACGTTCAGGACACATGACACACCACCCACGTGTTTTCTCTCAACTTTTTAGAGTTAAGGAGCATAATGATGTTTATTTCTTTTTCTTGGAGACAGATACCTCAAGAAAAATTTTAGAAGAAATATTTTCTTGGTTTATATTTGTACTCATGACTGTATTTCATTTATTTCATTTGTTTCAATGCAGCTGCTTCTGCATTTTCATGTATCTGTGTGCGATCCGAATGTATTAACATCAGATTTTAAAGACATTTTCACTTTCAAATCAAATACCATTTTGTCAGCAGCTATTGAACTTCATTGTTCCATGCCCAGAACTCTATGAAGTTGAGTTACTGTAGCAGATGACAGAAGAAAACAGCTTACCTATTCTTCTGCTTCCATCACACTGTGCTTCATTTTGGGTACTAGATTCTGTGGTGTGGAAATAACTTTATTATATTATCACATAATTTTCATATTGGCAAATTCACAGTACAGTTATATTAGAAGGAAGTCTGTTTGAAGCATCCAGAAGTGGAAGTTTCTGAGGTGTTTGTGGTCACTGAACACTTCAGATAAAGCACGCGTTTCCCATGTGAGAAGTATGTATTCAAGCATTAGGATGGAAGGGTAGGGAGAGACTTGTTTTTATAGAAACTCCATTTCTGTACATGCCTTGATTTCTTTTTATTAAAGAAATGAAGGACATAATATATCTCTGAGATAACCTACATTAGAATTCACTTACAGTATTTAAAAGGTTATAAAAGTAGAATGTCTTTAAATTATAAGGCTTAATGTGGGCTGTAATTGCCATTAGGTCACGAAGCTAATACAGGATTCCCTTGATGGTAAGAGAAACATGGATTTGACATATCTGGGAACATTAGCTTGCTTTTAAGTCAAAACCAGATAATCCCTTCAAACATAAAGGGCTGATTTATTCGTAATTATATTCTCTTCTTTTCCTAGAATTTTTTCTAATGTGTACATTTAGCTCTTCTCACGAGAAATCACAAAATACCTATGTGCCATTATTCATGTTATTATTCACATTATTTTGTTCTCACACCCTTTGAATGATGGGGGATTCAATGTTTTACATATTACCCCAGGACAGTCTGAAATAGAAGACTGCAGCAAAATACATAAGGAGAAAAATAGTTGTTTTTTTTGTAGTACTGCCCTGCTAAATTGGTGCTTTGTTTTCTTAGTCTGTCTTCACAGCTATTGTGAAATCCATCATGAAGCATCTCAGTAGTTTAAAATAACAGTGCTTTTCAAAATGATAGTCTTTGTATCCACTGTGCGTATTTTGTAAATAGCAAATACGTCGCTATCACGTTTTTCTCCTGCAATGTTTTCTGTTTGCTTTGCTAACTGCTGACAAACAGGATGATGAAAATCAGAATTTAAAATCTCAGCTTAAAGATACCGAAGAAGAAAGGACTAGACTGCAACGAAAGATCAGCGTGCAGCAGTCTCAGACTGAGAAGTACAAGATGTTATCACAAGAAGCAAGCAAAAAATGTGAAGGATTACAGCAAGAGGTTGTTGCACTAGAAAAGGTATTGCAAATATTAGTCTCATTTATCTCACAGTGGGGGAAAATCACCAGATCGCTCCCTTCAGACAAGTTCAACAGATCCAGCAATTCCATTCACATTTCAATCTCCGATAACAAAATTGCATTTTGAAGTGTTTAATCACTTCGTAAGAGGAAGAAATGATCCATTTTGCTACTTGCTTTTCTTCTGCTTCTACACTCATATTCTGCATTTTATGCAAAAGATATGCAAGAGACAAAGCAACCTTTTCAGAAACTACCATCAAATCCATAAAGTTTTGAAAAATACAAGCAAATTTTATTTTTCTGATTTTACTTGTAGCTGTTACAAATTAGTTCTGGTAATGATAGCTTTGGTGGAAATTGCAGAACTTGCTGAAAGTTTCCAAAAAAAATCAAACAGAACAGAACTACAAGTAGAGGAAAGGATGGCTCTTTGTTCTCTGAAACGGACTGTGTGTAAACCAGCAGGTTGGATGTATCTGCATTAACCAGCCTAGTCAGAGCAGACAGCCTTATGCCCAGCTTTGTGTGTTTGGAACTTCATCTAAGAGCAGCATGTGTTTTTCTGTAATTGCTGAGAGCTGGAGAGGTTGACAAGAAAATCGTGTAATACTTCCAGTATTGGGTGGTATATATCATGTAACCAGGAGAACGTCTGACTCAGGGCCTCAAAGATGGTGAAGGGCCTGGAGCATCTCCCCTATGAAGAAAGGCTAAGTGAACTGGGTCTGTTCAGCCTTGAGAAAAGACGACTGAGAGGGGACCTGATCCAGGTCTATAAATATCTAAGGTGTGGGGAGCAAGGTGGTGAGGCCAGACTCTGTTCAGCAGTGTGTGGAGACAGGACGAGGGGAAACGGCCAGAAACTGGAGCATAGGAAGTTCCGCACCAATGTGCGCAAGAACTTCTTTACGGTGAGGTGACGGAGCACTGGAACAGGCTTCCCAGGGAGCTTGTAGAGTCTCCTTCTCTGGAGATATTCAAGACCCGCCTGGACGCCCACCTGTGCTATCTGGTGTAGGGAACCTGCTTTGGCAGGGGGGTTGGACTCGATGATCTCTGGAGGTCCCTTCCAACCCCTACCATTCTGTGATTCTGAAAACATGGGGAAGACAGAACACACTGTACAGAATACGGTCTCTTTCCTCCGTTGCCTTTGCTTGGGATTTACCTCACTTGCTTCAGTTATTCCTAATCTGGTGTGTTTTCTAGAAGCTGACAAGGTTTCTTATTAGATTTGATCATGACAAATAATGGTACTTTATAATACAGCTTTAAAATACTGAGAAGGGTGGAGAAAGGCAATTCAGAAACGAGAGAGGCTGAGGGTTGAAGGCTAACAAAAAGGCCAGCCCCGTTCCCTGTTTGCTTAACAGAATGTCTTTATGTACCCAAAGTTTGATAGGCTTTTTTCTGTTTCACAAATGACAAAATGTGCTCTTTCTGCCAGAACTGCTTATTTCTTCTACTTGGTCTTTTATCTATATTCCCCAATCTTTAATCTCATTACTGTGTTTCTCAGCTTCATCTCTTTTCCTTATTTCCTGACTTGCAGCACTAATACTTATCATATCAGAGATGAGAGGGAACTGTTTTGATTGTTGCCATAAACACTTGATGAACTATTTTCAGCTAGATGAAATAGTTACTGCCCTGAGGCATCTTAAGCAGGCTGTTTTAACTTCTTGTTGTTAACTACATGTGATAATCTGTGAGAAAAAGAGGTAAAAAAGCAGCTGCAATATTAGCTGCTGTTCCAAAATCTGCTCCAGGTTGGACACAGCAGCACTTCCCATTTTTTGCATACAACTTATTTTTTCCCAGTCAGTCTCATAGTCTTACATGATCAGTTCCACAATACATTTAAGGGAACGTTAAGAGATTTTTAGAAAGACAGACCCATTTTCAAGATGTATAAGGTGAAAGGAAAAGTAGAAGGACATCAGAGTAGTGAAATTCATGTTATTTGATTCTGTTTGCAGCCCACAGAAATTCACTCAAATTCTCATGGATGAGCCTTGCTGTAAACTTGTTGCTTTTGAGGTACACCTTAAAATATCATGATTTATAACATTTGTTTTTATCCTTTGCTTCCCATGTAGGAATTAGAGAATTTAAAGCGTGCACAAAAACAAGCTGCAAGCAGTCAGAGTGCAGCAGAGGTTCGCTTAAATAGGGCCCTGGAAGAAGCAGAAAGGTATAAAGCGGAGCTGAATAAACTGAAGCAAAGTAACAAGGTACAGTGGCTTAGAAAAACTAAGTCTGTGATTACTCGGTAATGCTAGAAGGAACCCAGAGGCTTGATCAGCTTTGGAAGTATGCCATCTTTTTCAGGCTAACCCAGAAGTAACTTACAGCAGATCAACAAGGGGCCTGGTAACTTATTTCTACTGAGATGCATAGAATAAAATCAGAGCCTGTCTGATTTCTGCCCCTCTATTTTGAAATTAGATGTGCCTAGAAAGAGAGGGAAATACACTTAAGCACCTAATAAGTACACAGGCAAACTACAATATTAATCTACAGTATTAATCTATCTTGTTAGAAGCCAGTAAATGCCCTCTTTTGAGTTTTCATTAAATTTTGGTGAGGGAATATTTTAAGGCATCCAATTTATTTCCTGATGTGTCACGTGGCTAATACTTGCCATTTCATAATGTTACCCCAAGTTTCTCTGGTTAAAGCTTTACTTAAATGAATAATACATTTCTCACCTTCCCATGGCAGGATGCAGCTAACCAAGAGCTCAAAACAATTGAAGAATTAAAAGCAGAAAACAAGAAACTGCAGAAACAAAAAGGAGAACTGATAGCAGGTTTCAAAAAGCAGCTGAAGTTAATTGATATTTTGAAGAGACAAAAGGTAAGGACCTAAATATCGTTGTCTTTCAATTAACTTAGCTAAACTTGTCTGTTTTCAAGTAATGCACTCACATAAACCACAGCCCCAAGAACAGGAATTTTCAATGCAATGGAGCAGCTGCTTCACTTTCATTAGCACACATTGCTAACATCCTCTTTGGAATTGACTCAATTCCTGACTTGGAACAAATCCTGTCACGGTGAAAGACACTGACAAGCTTTGAGACCAAGAGTATCTGTTTAAGAAAAAAAAGTACTGCTCAGGTAGTGCCTGCAAGCAGCTCCCTGTGGTGCTGCGTCAATACAATCCATTTTAGCATGTGAGGTTTTGTCGTCTCTTTTTCTCCAGCATGTTTCTTATTCTATCAACAGCTGTACTTTAGTGCCCTCTCACGATTAAGTCATTACGTTTCAGCCCCACGTTTTTCCTGGGTTCTCAAAGCATGTCCTTCTCTATTAATATTGCTTGTTGGTGTTCGTATTCTGAGGCCTTCTGTACATGTACAGATCTGGAACAAAGTGAAAGACCCTGCAGGTTTTGATGAAAGCAAATCAAAGTGAAAAGAGCATGTTCCAAAAGATGTTGCCCAAATAGAAAAATCTTTGCACTTCCTGATGCATTTAGGTCTTACACTTCCAATACAGCTTTTGCTTAAAAGATTGCATTAGGATTGGATGCAATCAGTTTCCTTTCTAAGGCTGCACAGGAGACTTGCAGAGCTAAATGCTTCAGAATGGTGTAAATATGATCTTAATTTTATAGTCGTTCACATTTCCTTAGTCCTGAATCTTTATTAGTGCAAATCGCTGGACAGCACAGTAGAATGACAAGTATCAGTGGTAGAGTTAAGGCTCTTCTTTTTGCACTCACAAACAAAAGCTATCAGATCAAGAAAGCAAGGAATGGTGACAGGAGCAGAAGCATCTTAGAAGGAGTAGCCTTTACGATAAGAAAATAGAACATTTACCCTTTAGAGTACTGCAGGGAGAACCCGACACTTAGTAACACTTGAACTCCTTGAGCCTCTATGGAGAAAGAACAGTTCTGTATGAAGTGGCAACTTCATAACACAGACTGCACACACATCTTCAGAACAGAGAACTACACCATGGAAATACACCCTGGGGTTTTGATTACATCTCCTACACAGAACAAAGGAGGACAAGGAATTGGAATAAGAACAACTGGGGCTGCTCATGCACTTCCAGTGAAAGAATTTTTCTGGCCACGCCAGAACCAAGAAGAAACATTGGGAATAGTGCTAACTTAGCCTTGTCTTGCTCTCCTAACTCTTCAAAGTTATTTTGAGAATGGAAAAACCACAGCATTCACACAACAGATACTCTATACATGAGCTACCTTGTTCTCTGAACACCAACTCACTGAAAGGAGCACTAAGGGACAGCATTTGACTGAGCCAAAATCAGCATCAGATAAGCTTCACAAAGCTTTAAAAAGTTTAAAAAAATTATTAATACCATGTCAAAACTGCAGATAATAGAAGAAACCATTTACCTTCTGTTAATAAAAACGCGTACTCACGGAAAAAGATTGCTGTTAGTTGTTGTGCTTTCAGAACAGGCAGGGGGTAGAAGAACCTGAGAACGATACTAATGCTGCCTTTATCCCACCCAGCAGAAGGAGCTGGGAAAGGCAGCTAAGCTCACATGACACCAATATACATAATCACCAGAAGAACTTCAGGTTTATTTCATCTCACAGCAGCCTGTTGAATTAAGGAAAACCTAGCCTGGCTCACTTCTGTAGTGTATTCATGGATTCAGATGCACCTCACCTGAAGGTGAGGATATGTTACTGCATAAGAATAGTAGAGGGAAAAAAAAACACCCAAAAAGTGTTAAATATCCATTAGCAGGACAAGTTGCAGCTGCCAGCAAGTAGTTGTTGGCATTCAAACTGCTTGCCTCAAGAGCATAGAAAACCTTAGTTTTAAAAGGGATCTAGGGTAACTAAACCTGAGCTTTAGGCTATCTGTGGGAATTATATACACTTACTGGGCATTGTTCGGAATCAGCAAGGTGTCTGTATGTATATAGGGAAAAATCAGACACCCTGTAGATGTGAACTGTTCGTTTCCTTCAAAACAGTCCCTGTGTTTAAAAAATGCATTCTAAGTAAGGACTGTTTAGCCAGGACACTTTCCTTGCCACTTGAAGTGTTGATAAGTAAACAGATGAGGATATGGGGATGAGGACATGTGCCATATTTGTGACATTTACTGTGACAGCAGCTGCAAGGCAGTGAGCTTCCAGGGCTTTCTGGCTGCTGCTCGTTTTTGAGTGATAGCCCTGTGCAAATACATGGGCCTGAAAGTCCTTGTTTTCTCCTCAATCACCTTGATGACATTCTTGAGAACAGTTATAGTTTTTAACCAGAAAACAGCCCTGTATTTAGCTTTAAATTCTGTTTGTTCCCCTCAAAGCAATGTTCTGTATCCTACACGTGTGTGCCATAATGGGCCATCTGTGTACAGCATGACTTACAGCAACACAGCAAAGGCTGGTCAGCTCTAGCCATCCCTCAGCAAGGTGTATTAATGTAATGCTTTGCTTTATGCTGGTTATACTCATTTGGAATCCTTTTGCTGAAATACTAATTTAACATTAAATCGTACATTTAGCAGCACTACTACTCTGACTGAATCTTAGTGATGCGTTTGATTTGTATAGCTTTAAAGTTAGCTGAATATTGATCAGCTTGTAAGAACACATTCAGTATTTCTTATGTGTTTAAGAGGCCACAGGAGCGGTCAGTTTTCCAGTAATTTCTATGCTCCATTAAAAATATGTATATTTAAAGCTATACAAAGACTTAAGAAAAGCCACTGATCCTTTTACTAGAGCTGAAATCACAGTATTAACCATAAAACTTATCACAGTCCTCACATCATAAAATCAAACTCTTGCAGAAAATATGAATAGCAACTTCATCTTAAACAGGTGAGCCTCCATCAGAACCACAGCATGAAACCACAGAGCAATCGATTTGAAGCCCCTTTCAGACATGCAGATCTTTGTGTTTGTCATTCATGCTGCTTTATCTTCTGCTCCTGATTTATTTTTTATTTCTTCCGAGATGCACATTGAAGCTGCTAGGATGCTTTCTTTTACTGAAGAGGAATTCATGAAAGCTCTTGAGTGGGGAAACGATTGATTCCAACTAGTTTGAAATACCAAACAGACGGTACGTTGTTCTGGCACTAGAAGTGTATGTTAACAGTTAACCAGTATATCTCCGTGAATGGATTTTGGTGATTTTGCTCACGTTGAAATTATTTCACTTTTAAAAGCTGACAGGTTGCTTTGGAATGTCACTTGCAATACAGATTTCCTGTGAAGCTCCGAGCCCAGCTGTCTGTTCTGTAAGGAGCCAAGAGGCACAGAGCGCAGGTGAACTTTGTTATCTGTTCTTCTGCTTTAGCATTCAAAACTGTTAGGTAAGGTAATATTCAGTCTAAAGAGAAGCCAGAATGACTATAATCTGATACAGCTTATTGTTTAAAGTTCCTATTTTATTTAGTCAAGGTAAAAATATATATATATATAAAAATATGTATATTTATGTATTTCTGTGGTCACTAGATACTGGTAATGGATACAGTCTGGAGCGTTGGCTCCGTATCACAGGTGCTCTACATGCATTATCTCCTGGAGGATTTTATTACCTCATCATTATAACCAAGTATTAGATAAGAATGTGGGCGTAGATGAGCCAAGCATATGATGTACACTGATGAACAAGAGTAAGAAAAGCCTGTGCTGGTTGATGAAGCTTTGTTAAACCTCAGCTATTTCAGTGGAACCTGATACACAAAGAGTTTATGTGCTGAAGTGAGCTTATTAGCAATGACTCTGAAAGGTGCTTACAGCAAGAGCAGGGCTGGTCTCTTCTCACTGGTGACAGGACGAGGGGAAATGGCCTCAAGTTGCGCCAGGGTAAGTTTAGGCTGGATATCAGGAAAAACCTCTTTACAGAAAGGGTTGTTAAGCACTGGAATAGGCTCCCCAGGGAGGTGGTTTGAGTCACCATCCCTGAATGTGTTTAAAAACCATTTGGATGTGGTGCTCAGGAACATGTTTTAGTGGTGGGTTGTTAGGGTAGTATGGTCAGGTTGTGGTTGGACTTCATGATCTTTAAGGTCTTTTCCAATCTGAGCAATTCTATGACTCTGACCTCAACATGAGAATTACATCTCAGATTTTACTAGCAAAGTCACATGAGCTAGCAGTGGAAAAAGTAATTCCGATCTATCATTAGTGATTTACATTACCTACCTTTAGATTAGTAATTTCATAGTACAGTGCAAATGTAGATGCTTTTTTAACTTACAAACAGAAATAGTGCATTAAGATAATCGTATTGTCTGTTATGTGATACCCGTCTGAACTTACACTACCTCAGGTTTCTGCAGGGTGGCTGAACAAAACATTTTTAAACATTGCTTCATCACCAGCTCAGTGATAGGTTATTGAGAAATCTGTACCAAAGAGTTTATTCCTGAAAAATTTCAGTGCATTTAAATAAGATGAGCAGTTCAGAACTCCAGTCTTAAAATGGAGATTTTTATGAGAATAAAAACAAGTTCCTTGCTGTTAACAGCAAATGGAAATTTTCATTAGCAATCAGCTGACACCTAGTGGCAAAGCAGGAGGGCAGACAGCGGAAATTTCAGCTCTCTTCAGAAGGTGGATTACCTCTTCTCTTCTGATAAGCCAACCTAAATTCCTCACCAAGCATGTTTATATCATCTTCACCTTTGAGTATTCCCTGGAGAAAGAAGCGCCACAGAAGATAAAAAGAAATTAAAGAGAGAATTATGGATCCCTGAATTTTTTTAATGGAAATGAATGTATAGCTTATATCCTCAGAACCTGTGTTACCTCCAAAAAAAACCAAATAGCTCTGAAAACCATCACCAAAACTCAATGGACGAGTTTCTCTCTGCTGTACTTGGTGCTAACCTAGAACTGCGTTTTTTGTTCATGCAAATTAGGGTGAGAATCCAGTAAAGATCTTCACATAAGCACTATACAAAGACAACGTTTATCTGCATTGTGTTTCTAATAAAAGTGATTAGAGGCAGCAGAGCACATCTGTAGGTTTAGCAAAATCTAGAAACCACACTGAAAAGAGGCACTGGCTTGGCTGGGGCTTCATCTCCACCTTCAGGCGTGCTGAAGTTGTATCGGGGACTTCAGAACCAGGTAGAACTTTGCTATCAATCCATTCTGAGTGAGGTCCCATGCAACGGGACGCCCTATTCAGGCAGTGTTAAAGCAGAGAAAGAACAGTGGGACATCAGCACCACGGGGCAGATATGAGCCGTGGACACTCTGAAACAGCCAAGGCTTCTTACAACAGTCAGTTCAAACCAGGAAATCACAGTAAAAGTGCTCATTTGTGTTACGCTTTAATTGCATCTTCACTGGAAATTAACTCTCTGAATCTCTATTTCCAACTCTTACCAATTCATGCACAAAATGAGTATGCTAATTATTTGATGAAAAATAAAATTTGCTGTGTTTACAGCGTGTTTCAGTACTGCAGAAATAATTTCTTCAGACATCTGAGCAACTCCCTCCCTCCTCTAATTGCATCTTTACATCCTAAAGGCAGCTCTCTGTTCATTTGTGTACCGTCAGGTGATCTTCATGATGATGAAATGCAATATAAAATAAATTGTACTTTATTCATGTTACAGGAGTTGCTTCCATCTTTATGACCTTTAAAAAGATAAGGATGAGCAGAGTGAGCATTGACATTCTTCTGTGAGCCCTGCCATGTGTTGCACTGTAACAGGGAAGAGGCCTCTTTTCCATGCCAACAGAAGACATACAAGGCAGCCAACGCTGCAGATAACTGCTCCTAAAACCCACATGGAGGAAGTTGGTCAAAACTGCCTTTTAGTGGAGCCCTTTCTAGCTGGAAATGCCCTGCTTTAAAAATTACATTCCATATCCCAAAAGCTTTGGATCTGCAGAGGGCTGTGGAAGCAATCAGCAAGCTCTGCACATGGCCTCAATATGGCAGTACAGCCCAAAGCTTCTCAGTGTTCTTTCACTGCTTTCCAATCCAGGGTGAGCTGATACAATAAGGATACTCACTCCATGTAATTCACATGGCTAACAACTTTACCTTATACTACCCAAGAAAAAATAACGATCTACAGGACAAACATTTACAGCATTTAACAGATAATCACTTACTCTAGGAAGATAACCCAGTAATTTAGATGCATGTTCTTTCAGGAGTTTCTGTCTCTCTTCTTCCACAACTGCACGAATGTTTGCTTGTCTTCTCTCCTCTAACTGCCATTCTTCAAGGTCACGCTCCTACAGTAAACAAGCAAGTCTTGTTGAGTTTCAGCTCCATGAACATTTATTTCCACTAATAGAAACTAAGGATTAAAGAGGCACTTTTTGGTTTTGTTTTTTTTATGGAGTAAATTTTGAACTTTCATTTAATTTTTACTCCTGGTCACAAGAAAATAGATTTGAAAAGGATGAAAAGTGTGTGTAAAAGAAACAGAGTACATGTTAAGTAGAAGAAAAATCTCTGGCAAAAGACTGAATAGCAAAACATAACTACAGCCCCGTGTCATTTAAAAGCCCTTTTTAAAAGATTGGTAAGTGAAGCTCGGGTTCCTTGCTGGCTCTTAGACAACATAAGTCTCTTCCTGCATCACTGCTCTGCTCCAGGAAAAGGAAAAATAGGCCTGTGTTCTTGTGCTGATGACCATGAACTACAAGTCATGTTATACGTGCACAGTCTGAAAACTACAGGGTAGATGTTTTTAGTTTATGTAAAGCTTCTTCTTCCTCAGATGCTAAATGGGGATGCAGTCTGAAATCAAGGCTGGGTTTCCCCTTTTTATGCATCCTCAGTTGTGCTGGCTGAGCTGGACAACATTTGTGTCACTGATCTCATGGCTCTTGAAGAGCATTTGCAGAGCATGTCGGGTATACAAGGATCTACAGACTCTTAACCTTTTAAGCTGTAAGAAGTTAGCTCTAAAAAGACGCCTTAATTGGCAGCAAAACAAGGGCCTGCTTCCCACCCCTTCCCCCCAGCCATTTCTCTGTAGTTCTCCTGTCACCTTTCCCTACAGCCTTGATGTAGGATATTCTCATGTTAAAATGTTTTGGTTCAGACCAAGGGTGAAACTGAGAACTTCTCTTACTTTATCTGCAATAAATTGTTTGTGACGGTCTTCAATAAGTTTTTCCACAGCCTTTCTGTGTTCCAGCTGTTTCATTCTTCGTTTCTCAGCATTCATCTGTTCAACACGATCGTCCTCTGCAAACTTGGCCTGCATCTGCTGTCTGAAGGCTGCTTCCTCCTCCTGTACAGCTTGTTGCGCTATCTTCTTCAAAGCAAACTGCTCTTCATACATCTGCCTTAAGTCGAGGCGCTGCCTTATTCTCTTCTCAATTTCTGCCTATAAAGACCATTCAGTAAGATGCTGTGTATTGAAAACAGTTTGAAAACATTCATCTTCAGCCCATCTGATTTCTTGGAGAAGAAAATGACAGTGGCTGTTACTGTCTACATAACAGAAAACCTGGTACCTGACAAGAGCCAAAATACCCATATACATATCTGCAGAAGTCCATGAAAAGTGAGCTTCCCCACAGCCAGTACAGATACTGCTTCAGTTGCCTCCCAGCACTCACCATCTCCTTCTTCCTATCCGTCTCAAGTTGTTCTTCCAGATACAGCTCCTGCCGTATTTGTTCCAGTTCGTCACGCTTCTGTTGCTCTCTTTCTAGATTCTGGGCCATCTATTATAAGATGGAAGGATTTCTAAGTGAAGGAGAAAAATACACAGTATGTTTTCCTACAGATTTAATTTTTAATACCATGGCCTGAAGCCTCTGTTTTTTCTCCTCCATGTCTCTAACTTTGGCCATCCGGTCTTCTTCTCTTTGTTGCTGATTGTTGGCAAACTCCACAATTCTCCTGTTTTCTTCTTCCATCTCTTCCCGTTTCCTCTGCCTCCACGCAGCTTGTTCCTTCTTAAATTCTTCGATATATGTCTGAGTTGCTCTCATCTTCTCTAACTTAAGTTGTTTTTCCCTGTGTAAAGTAGAAAACAAAAGAGTATTGTTGTTTACCATACTGGGGAGTGACACTGAGCAGACCATGTGCTCACCATTAACAATGTATTTGAGACTAAGATTTAAATGACCGTCCTTACCCATTCAGCTGGAAACTAGATGCCTAAATTGCAAACACTTCTTAATGAACTACCTTCTGAAAAGGAGTCTTGTGTCTAATGCCTTTACTCAGGAGGACAGGCTGTACACATTGATGTTCACTGCTACTCTGTTTTATACATACTCCATTCAAACAGAACAGAGAGAAGGAAGCCCAACAGCCCAAGTGCCTCACAAGCTCCGAACCTGTTCTAAAATTTACATGCAACTCTTTCCATTTCCATTCTGCC
This sequence comes from Pavo muticus, assembly GCA_016647715.1. Lineage (NCBI taxonomy): Eukaryota > Metazoa > Chordata > Aves > Galliformes > Phasianidae > Pavo > Pavo muticus. The sequence goes on along the minus strand of JACDJE010000001.1, from coordinate 755,000 downwards.
TCCAGAAACCTCCTCCCCTATAGGGAGGATAGGCCTCCATAGGACCAGCACACAATGTGTACCACGAGGAAGCAGGGATGTGAGGCGAGGTGGAAATCCGTGATAGCCAGTCATTTCTGGTGCAGTGAGAGCACATAAGCTGGGCTGCTATCTGGGTTCAAGGACACAAGACCAACTGAAATAAGTGGAATATTCTGGCTCCTAAAACAGCAAAATCCATGCAAGTCAATTTCTTGTTACTAAAATGGGACCAAGAAATACGTATTGAATAGGAATGATATGCTGAAGTGGCCCTTACCCAAGGAAATAAAGCCTATAATCCTATACGGAACTATATGCAGTTAAAAAATAATAAACATTCAAATGTACAAACATTTGATCTTCCTCATAGATCTTCCTTATGATTTCATCAATCATGAGTTTCTCTTTCAGAAACTCTTCATAAACTCCCTGCTTCTTTCGCTCCTGTTCCTCAAGCTGCTTCTCCAGCTCTTGCTGATACATTATTTTCTCCTCATTTCGCCTCAGTTCTGCCAGACTTTCTTCTTTTGCTGCCCTTTCATACTCTTCCTTCATCTTTTGGGCTATTTCAGCCTCACGTTTCTATAGGAGAAAATAAAAGAAAAAGCTTTAAAAGATTGCTTTTTTCTCCCATCATTACTTGAAAAATGACACAGCACTGGGAAGGAACACTGCATGATGAAACCAGTCTCCTTCCCCTCTACACACACTCTGCCTCACCATGCAGAATGTCTCAACTCAGGAACAAGAACCCTTGGAGAGAATCCCCATTACATAAACAACTTGAGAGCAGCTATCAGTACTTGAAGGCAGCTTTATGTACTGCTAAGACCAAGTAGAGCATTCAGCGCGTGAGCGAAACGAGCACATGTTGGTGTGATAAGTGGAACGTAGCAGAACTTTGCAGAACACCCTCAGCAGAAGTGCTGTCTTTATAGCAATTTGCTTAAGTTGTATTTTGTGTCAAACTTTAATGCGTTCAGAATCCTCTGCCTGCTCACTGACATTATATGCACACAGAAGCTCACAGATCTTTTTTGGAGTTACTCAGACACGTGTACATGTTTAACAGTAGTGACATTTCCAGCGGCTGTGCCCGAGGATTCACTGCAGTAACTGCTCACTGTACAACACAGCGCCGCCTCCATTTTAACCTCAATCAACGTAACAGAAACAGTGAAATCACCACCGTGTCCCATCACACGGCTCAGCGCACTGCTGCTGTCACCACACTGGCCAGGTGAGCCTTCTGCTGTGGCCGTGTGCCAGAGCACGCCGGTGGCTGCTGCACACAGAGGAAGGCTTGGAAGCACCCCAGGGGAGGACACGTGGAATTACCGTTTTCTCATACTCTATGGCTTCTTTCTCAGCGATCTGCGCCGCTCGCTCTTTGTTCAGATATGCGGATTTTAGTTTTTTTTCTAGTTCTCGAAGTTCAAGACTGAGAGAGGGAAAAAAAAAGAGGAGAGATGAAGCGTATCCCGTTGCAAGCAGACCGGTGCCTACAGAGAAAAATGGTATTCCCACCGCGGGAAGCAGCAGGAGGTAACGGGGCGGCTCCGCAGGCGGGCGCTACCTGTTCTCCCGCACTTGCTGCCTCTTCTTCTCATCGTTCAGCTTCTCGTGCTTCAGCCGCGCCAGCTCTGCTGCCAGCTGCTCCTCCTGCAGCCGCCGCCGCTCCTTCTGCTGCCTCTGCTCTTCTCCCTACGTGGAACGAGCGACCACCGGCACGATTCGTCCCCCGGAGCCGCACACCCCCCGGGGACTCCCCCCGCCCGCAGCGCCCGCAGCTCTCACCGTCCGCACGGCCTCCTCCAGCCGCCGCTCCTGCTCTACCGCCGCCCGCAGCCTGGCGGCCCGCAGCCGCCCGCTCCGCTCCTCCGCCGCCGGCGGCAGCCCCGCGACGTGCCACGCGGACGCCTGCGGGCGACAAGAGAGCAGCTGTGCCGCCGGGCCCCGACCCCGCCGGGCCCCGACCCCGCCATCCCGCCCGCTCACCATTCCTCCGGCAGAGCGCTCCGCGTCGCCATGGCAACGGCGGAAGGCGGCGACGGAAACCGGCAGCGACTTCCGGTCAGCGGAAAGTGACAGCGCCCCGCTCAGGGCGGTGCGGGACGCGGAGCCGCCTCACAGAAGTTCCGCCCCCGGCTCTGCTCCGGGCTGAGGGGGGACGGCGCTTTCCAACACATTTCAGATGTGCTGCAGTTATATCACATAGAAGAAATACAAGCAGAGAATTCTTGTATCCTCACACCTCGGGACAGTTCGTGAGACCCTCCGTTCTCCCCCACAGACAACAGACACGTGGCATGCGCAGATCTCAAAAGAAAGGAGAGCGACCTTCTGGCCCATACAGCCACAGGGTGCTGGGGAGGGGAAAACACTGCAGAAACCCCACAGAAACCACCGTATACCCCCCTTGCCCTACTCCCATCCTTAAATAAAGTAATACAACGCTGGTCTCATCTCTTCCTTGAGCACTTCCCCAAGGGCTGCAGGCTGCTGCCCTAATGCTTCTGTCGTCATTTTTCCCCTATATCCACCCAGAACTGCCCACGGCCACCTGTGTCCCAGTATCCCGCTGTGCCCCCCCCGCAGCAGTTCAGCACACTCCCCTGGGCCATCCGCACACCTGCTGGCAGCGCAGGCACCTGGGTGTCACTGCTGCATCCCTTCTCCCCACCAAGGTCACCTCTGCTGGATGACCCACCCCCACCCGCAGGAACCATCTGCTCTGCTCTCCTAGCAGGGCCTTCTCTGCAAAGCAATCTGGCACTATGTGGGAAGCGGACCTACCTTTCCCTTATGCCCAAAAGCAGTCCTCCTTGATGGCACTGACGCTTCTCATTTAAAGATGCACAGATTTAACAGTTGTAGAACAGAGTTCAGTCCTGGGGCAGAACTGCTCAACACATCTGAAAGAACAGAGTAAAAATGTACTTGCTTTGCAACCAGCTACACGAGGCCCTTTAGAGCCAAACATGTTCTAAGGATAACAGACATGTCTGCTTTGCTACAGTTTGGAAAGGAAAGAGTCACAGCTGCATAACTACCATAAACTGCTGTTCCATGCAGCATCTCTCCTTGCAGCAGTCTGGTTGCAGCCTGCCTGTCAGTGACTGCTGCTCAGCCCTTTTTCTTACAGCATCAAACACCCCCAGGGCCTGAAAGGCTTCGTGCAGCCAGCAGCTCGCACAGTCCTTCCTCAGGTTAACACAGCATGTTAACGAATGCTGCAGTTCAGTCCCAGTAGCACCACCCCGCGATCAGCTCATCGCTGCAGGAATCAACGCTGCTGAGAAATGAGAATTTGGCCAGTGATAAACATGACAAAATAGAGCATTACAGGGATAAAGGTGGTTCCCTTTACTTTAGCAGCTTAAATTGAAGGTGATGCAGGAGCACACAGCACGTAAGGTCACTAAATGAGAAAGGCGATGCCACTTTGCAGGTTTACTTTTCCAGGGCATTTTAGCAGATTCTGCCATGTGACAGTGACAAATGCGTTCCAGCTGAGATAAGATACGTGGGTCATGCTGACTTTGCAACAGTACCAATCACTGCGGGGGATAACAGCGTCACTGTGAGGTGATTTACCTTCTTCAGATGAAAAGATAAATGTGAATTAACAGGAAAGGGTCTGAAACATCTGAGCAGTGGTATTGATCTGCTAAAGACCCAGATAAGTCACAGAGAAGCTCTTGCCTGCTTTCCCTGATGTGGGTGATGGATGGAACAGCAGATTTAGCAGCCAAGGGGCTGTCAAGAAAATCTGAGCACTAAAAATAATAATTTTTTAAAAAAATTATTCAGCAACAGAGGAGAAAATATGTCCCAGTGCAGCAGCAGGCAGAAGTTATCTTTTACTTGTGAGATTATGGACTGTAAACAGAATTACTACAAGGAATGAAGACACTCAGTGCGTCAGATGTGTTCAGCAGAAGTACAGCTGTTCCTGGTGAGGTTTTAATATTTAGCTACAGCATTGAGTTTGCAAAGCATGAAGAGAATAAATGGAGCATCTCAGGCCAGAAAGGATCCTCTTGGAAAAACCCATGACCAGAAACTCATCTTTAGGGGAAGCATTTCTCTGGCTCCTCTATAGGTTTCCACCTCTGTTCAGTTGTACTGGTAGAGTCAAAGCTGCCAGCGTCCAAAGAGAACGCAATGGAACAAATCAGAATTTACATCTACAGAACCCTGTGTCTACGTGTAACGTGTATTTCCAGCTAAACTCGGAGTTCTTTATTTCTTATTAACATCAGTTTCTGACTTATAACGCTCTTCAAGCACCTGAGGGGTGTGCTGATTCTTCTGAGGAAACAGTTTTTAAAACAACAGCATTACATACATTCCAAAGACCACACACAGGTGAATTCTGCTCCACACCGACGTTACACTCTGATGTTTCTCATACAGAGGATTCTTAGTAGCTGCATGCACAGTGATTATTGTTGTAAGGGCAGGATAACACCAACACAACTCCTTGGCTATTCTGTGGGGAGTATATTTAGAAATAAAAACTGCAGAGTAGTGCAACTTCATTTGATTCTGTTTTTGTGCGTGCAGATGGGCAATCCTTTCTAGCTTATGTGTAGACAAAATCATCTTTTCACCCCACAGTATCTTACCTCTATACAATACTTGCAATTCTTCGTTTCCATATTGGCATTAAATGTAGGTACTTCTTTAACCTTGCAGACCAAACCCATTTGGACGCTGTGAAACAAAAGCAGAGAATCAGGACATTGTTGCTTCACTCAGTTTCAGGGCTCCTTTCACGCAGCACCTGGGATTTGTTCAGGCTCCATGTGGGCACTCCCTTGGGCTCACTGCCCATTTCTGTCACGTTTTCCCCGTGTGTTTCTGTTTCCCTATGGCTTCTGTCCTATTATTACTACTCCAACCAACACCAAGTTTGTGGCTTTCTGCATCTCTTCAATCAGTCAGCTTTATTTACCCTGCTTAGTCATTTTGTAGGTGTCCTATATTCTGTAGTTTCTTAATATTTTAATCTATACTGCAGTTCAATTTCTTCTTACAGATATCCTGAAAAAAGACAATGACGACACCACCACCACCAGCCAGGTTTCGTACACCATCCAACAGGAATGTGTTCCATTCAGTGAGCTGGGAAATGAGCTCTTACAGCACACAGCACACTCCGAGCTCCCTGCCAGCTGGCTGATGGGCTGCTGGATCTGCACGGGTTATGGAGCAGGGCATTTTCCTCTGCATTTGGCACAACTTTGCTAGCATTCGATGATTAAAAAATAATTAGAGCGCCTTGTCCACCATGCTCTTCTTAATCCAACCAGCAAACACAGGGGAAAATACAAACTACGATCACCAGGCTTTCTGCTTCACCTGTAATCACTTCCTTTTTTTAGGCAAATGTCTGATGCAGAACACATATAGAGAACTTTCTATGACTACTTCTGTAATGGCACTTCTGGTCTGTGCAGCAAGAGCTTTATGCGCTCACATTCATGCTCCTGTCCCCCCAGATAAACTGAAAATGAGTTGATATCATAAGTTCAATTCTGTGATTCTGTGATTCAAGCAATAGGAGTGAGTTCCTTCTGATGCAAATTAACACTGACATTTAGCCAAGGATCTAAATGTTGATGGGTGTGGAAGCTGGGCACATAACACCTCATCCAGAAGCCTTTATGTAGTTTATTCAGATTTTTAAATGTGAGCTCTGATTTATTTATTCTTACTCCCTATAGTGGCCCCCACAGTAAAGGGTGCACCAAGAAAAAAGGTGGGATGGCACCGACACCCTGCACTGCCCGCTTCATGGGAAGCACCAAACCCAGGTGTCTGCGTGTATCTTAACTGGAGTGCAAACACAACACCAAGAAAAGTGCTTAGAAGAAAGCAGCACCTCTCTCCTTCCTGCACGAGACCATCAAACACAGCAACTCCAAAGAGTTCATTTTAACATTTGTGGATAATTAAATAGCTGAGGAACCCGAAAGAGGAATTCAGCAGAGAGGGACAAAACTAAGAAAGATGTTGTGCTCAAAATTCAGCATCTAACATAGAATTTAACAAACTAATCCGTAACGATAACCCTGAGCCACAGCATCGCCGAACTAATGGGGAGGACATCTGAAGGGCAATAAACAGAAAAGAAACGTCAATCCCAGAAAGGGCTGAGAGCAATGTGAAAGTAATTCTGCTGCCTGTGTCCATCTCCCACACTGGCACCTGGCCCTGCAGTCAGCCCTGGCAGCGCCAAAAGCCCTGGGCTGCTGGAAGCTCTGCTTCCTGGCCCCGCGTGGGGACATCTGCGGGTCCTGGGGCAGCTCAGTATGTTCCCTGATGTTTTATTCAAAACCCTTCAGAGAAAAGAAGAGTACACAGTGGTTAATGACACATTTCACTGCTGGTAAAACAGCAAGTCGGTGGTAAAAGAAATACAATTCACCAGTTGACTGGGCAGCGGCAGCTCAGCATGACGCTCCCCACCTCGCACCCTGCTCCTCCACACACTGCATGTGTCACGAGAAGTGGGGCTTCCCCAGCTGTGCTCATTTTCCCACCCCACAGCTGAGCTCTCACCCATCCCTTCCTTCCCTAGGTCAACACATCTCACCTGATACATCAAGTAAGCCAAGCTGCTCACCTGAAATCAGAAGATGATGCGCACACACTGACTGCAATGAGTAACTCCATACAGAGTTGGTTGTGTGCTGATGCTTCGTGCAGTACACAAGCCTGGTACTTTTGGAAATGAACAGTTCATCTGGAATTACATTTCTACAGTTTAGAAATCAAACTTAACCTAATTTGCTGCAGCTGGACACCACCTGCAGAGTACTGTTTAAGTACTCTGAACATTACATACTTATCTTTTAAATATTGATAATGCCATTCTTCATTTATGTGACATGAAGTCCCACAGGGAATAATTATGCTAATTAAACCTTAATGATTCTTGCAAATAAATGATCAAACAAAATTGCTACTGTTGATTTATATTAATGGATGCCTTTAGGAGGAGATTTGTCAGGATGCGCTGCTTCTTGAATCCCAATTCATCTTATTTAGCAGAATAATGTACATAGTTTGTAAAACAGATTAAGCATTTAAAATATAATGTGTTCATAGAGTTTCTGCAGTTCATAACATTCAAGTGTTGTTATCTTGCCTTATGGCAATCTGCATTAAATGCTTTAATGGTACATAACTTTTTCTAGAGTTTCTTTTCTTTCTTCCTTAGGGAGATGTGGCTGAAAGAGACATATCGTTTCTACTTTTCTGTTATTACTGGGCATACTAGAAATTCCCACCTCACATCCATCTATTCTTTGGAAATTTTAACCGAGTTCATTTGGAAAACATTTTACATAGGCTTGCCTTCTAGATAATACATACATTTGAAAGCAGTATCAACGTGCTTCTTTTATTGCTGACAATAGGACAGGAGATGTTTTAATTGTGTCGGAGGAAAGCAAACAGCAGGGAACGTGAATATTCTGAGTTTAAACGCCAGCAGCAGGATGAAGACACAGGATGTTTCTGTCTTTGAGGCAAATAACACCATTAAGTAATCAGTAATTTGCTAGAACTTCCACCTATCCACAGATTTTCAGGATTTTTTTTCCTTTTTATCTCCTTCTGCTTGTTTCGTTCAGTATCTCAAGGAAGGGCTAAATAGCCATACCAACATTTTGTTTCTCTCATAATGTACCCAGCTCCCACAGAGCTTAACACTGCATTCACAACAGGCTGTATTTCAAACAGTTGGCACAAATGGATTTTAACACTATCTGCATACTACAATCCAAATGAACCTGAAAGCAACAGATTCCAAACACTGGAGGGCCTGAACACCTACAGCAATTTTCTTACATTCTGTGGATTAATAATCCTCTAATTTGTCAATTTCACTTTAAACAGTGGTACTGAGTTCTTTCTTCTGCTAACCAGAGCACTAATTCTGCACGTGGCATTTGCTCACCCCACGTTTCTTCTAACAATGAGAAACTCTCAGTCTCGCTCCTCTACATGTGGGCTCTTGAACAGCTCCACAAGCAGCTAGCAGGGAAGGTTTTCAAACATGCAATTACCTTTTGTATGTGGCAACAGCATGGAGACTTGGAGCAATTAGTAGAATTGGACACAGACTGAGGATTAGGTGTGCCTAAATTCTGGTTTTGTCTGTGCTGTGTTGTGTAGCATTCAGAATGCTATTTATCTTACTGCCCTGCTGTATGCCTGCAACAACGTTTGTCAGTCACACAGCAGAACATCCCAAAAATGAGAATGTCTGTACCTGCACTGCACTGAATGGGTACATCACCACCTCTCAAAGGACATCGCTGTTCTATCAGAACACACCTCCCCAGGTGCATAATTGCCACTGCTCTCATCAGCCTCTGCCCGTCAACATGTGGGTAAAAACCTTCATCTGGACTTAAGTCAAAAAGGTTTTGTCACTGGCTTAAAGAGGGACATGATCTCACTCCCAGGTTTATGCATGTCACTTTTTGTCTTAAAAAAACAACCCCGCTCTTCCTTTTTAATTTATTAAAAGCTTCCCATCCTTGTATCTATTCAGACACGTACAATGGACAGGCAATTGCAGGTTAAGAAGATCATTTTAGTATTTTCAGAGAGATCATCCTTTTTCTCAGTTACGTACTTAGCATTTCCTTACCATCCCACAGGCACTTGCTCTCCAAGCACTCTTCTGGCATTCCCAGTTCCTGACCTCATTTTTTCCCTAGTTGCAGAATAGTTTATAGGCCTTGCCTCTCTGAATTTACATATCAGGATTATTCCTCTTCTTCCACTCTGTGGGGTGACTTCTCTGCCAGTGGGTTTGGGATGACAACTCTCATCAGGCTCTCCAGGATCCCAGAGCACTGCTGGGACTTGGCTTCTGCAGACAGAAAAAGCTAGTATCAATACCACAGCACCTGTGGAAAGCACACGCACACCTCCTCTCAAAGAATTTTAGGCAACCCAATTTAATTAAATGAGACTTTCTCTTTGCCCCCCCAGTGTAGGGACTCTGCTTGGTTTTGGCCAGGACTGTTTTTCAAACAGTCACTTGTACCTCAAAAAGCATTTGGTGTCTAGCAGACAGAATTGCCTGAATCAGCTTGTCTCCTTTGCCACCATTTCTACTACAGATGTGCTCTCTACCTTGGAGTAGTATTAAAACCTTCCAAGCACTGCACAGGGAGAGCTGCTGCTATTAAACTGCCTCATCTCCACCTTCCAGGTTGAAGTCAGTCAAGGTGCTGTTCCCTAACTGACCCCACTCCATTTCTTAATGGTTGTTATTTACCTGAAATACAGTCAGCACTTAAATCATTTGGACAGACACATTTACTTTCACACACTGTGGAAGTTTTAAGGTACCTGATCCTTAACAGTTAGTTCATACAGCTTAGTTAAAATTTATACGTAACGTATTTACATTTAGATATTAAAATACTCACTTACACTTTGCTGGCAATTCATATGTGATCTCTAGTGCTTATACAGTGAATGGATTCTATTTTAATACTCACCCATTTTTATGCTGTCCCCTAAATAACTCATGTTTATTGATTGCTACTTATATGTACCACTGCATTTTGACATCAGACTCCTCACCAGCAGCTGCATAGAACAAAATTCCTATTACCTGGGCTGCAAGATTCACTCTCTAAGTATTTCCTCCTTTTTTAAAAACCAACCTGAAAAGAACAATTTCTTCTGACCTACTTTTTAAGCAACGTGCTTGTTTCCTGAAGGACTACAAATTTGTGTTTTCTACCTAATTGAGAGAAGGAGAAAGTAAGAAGGCAGACTTCCTACCTGACGTTAAATAATTCCAAATAAGCATCAGGCCTTGACGCAGGAAAACGTACCTTCTGTGCCCTCAGCTACAGCAGAGAACTCATTCCTCCTAAAGCAGTACTCAAAAAATGAGTACGTTTTGTATATCAAAATGGCACAAATCTCTGAATGTGTATTTTCTGCCCAGTCCCAGTCAATGTTAAGTAACTGCTAAGGCAGTATATAGAGTCTACAGCACTGTATTTGATCTCTTATTTGAACAGAAGTTTAAACCGAGCTGAGCAAAAACAGAAAAAAATCCCAGGCATCCGTTGACATTTTTCTAAATAATATTGCTAAAAATTTATAATTCAGCAATAAAATGGGCAGAGTTTGCAAGCAAAGGATATAACACCAATAATGCTTATCAAACTGATGTTATATTGCACCTGTAATGAACTCATGAGATAGAGGAGAAACATGGAAAAAAGAAAAATACTAAAACACAGCAAATGCCAAACCACAGATTGCTGTGACCTCTGCCTACGTCACGGAGATGTGTTCTGTGAGTTCTGTTTGTGCTGTGTTGATTTAATGCAGACAAACGTTAGAATCCTTCCTAGCTGGTAGTCTCCCAAGTGTAAGTAGATGCAGCAATTAAATTGCTTAGCAATAAAGCCATGGAATAACATGACATTCATGGCACTTTCACTAAAAATGCATCCAGGCTTTCCTGTAGGCCTCTTTTAGGAAATATTTTTGTTGCTGAGACTCTGGAAACAGGGAGATTCTTTTCATTACGTCGAGTACATTCTAAACTTGAAGAACTAAGTCATTAACACATCTACAGCAGAGCCGAGTCTCACACTGCTCAGGCAGTGAAAGACACACCGAACAAGCACTGACTTACTAACAGACAGAAAGAAGATGAGCTTTTCTACCTATTCACATCAGACTGTGTTCAGCCTGAGCGTCTCAGCCCAGGCAGGGCTACTTTCACTGAATCTGAAATAACGCATTCACAGCAGAATGGCATTTCTAGATCCCATGCTCCTGACTACAATTGTGCACGATGACCTGGTCCCAGCCTTCACAACAATGCTTTGCTAACACTAAGACACCACGCCTTCGCAGGCACTTGTCATGCATTGGTTTCAAAGCAGAAGGCTGCACTAATTATAGCTGTCTGAATTCAGTGCTGCTTCGGTCTGCCAGAAGATAACCAAAGGGACTTTTTTCCTACGTGGTTTATTTTTAAAGGATGACTTCTGAAGCACACAGTTACAGGACGTGAAAATGCACTGTGGGCCTTGGCTTATTTTGAGAGTGTGCTACACTCTGTTCTTCCTTTAACCTAAAAAAAATATCAAAGTGTTCTGTTTTCCTGGCCAACTTCTCTATGACTCACAGTTTCCATAACTGCAGTTTCACATTCATGAATCCACCAAGGCTACTGAATATTTATCAGATTTCGGACATTTCTTTCCTTTTTTTCTTCTTCTTCTTTTGCTGAAAGATTTGCATTTAAATAAATAACAATAAAAGAGAGTTTAAAAGAGTCTTCCAGAACTCTCTTTCCCTTGTGTTACCTCTTTCAACTTTTGTACTATCACCGCCATTATTGTCTACCAAGTATTCCCAGGCAGACAGAACACACATTAATGCTGCAAAAAACAAGATCCAGTTTAGAAACAATAACATCATGTGATTACTAACGTTTTCAACATGCATATTTTGAAACTTGGTTTTTTTTTTATTACCAAATTATTATTTTTTTAATTACCAATCATCTGCAAAATGGTGAATAATCACAAGAGCAGAGAAATGGACACTTCTGCTAAGAGAAAAGGCTGCTCGGGACACAAGCAGAGGTGGGGAAAAGCTCTGAAAGCCCTTCCTCTGCATTCCCACTCAGTAATACAGGAAAAGGGATGTGAGGGTAAAACTACTGACACTACTATTTGAGAGGTCTGGCTAAGCTTATCCTAACAAAAGGGATATTCCTTTAGACCAAAAGCATCAGCTCAGTAAGAACTAGATGAAAAAACAGAGCCAGTGTTGTAAAATAAGTGAGGACACACTGATTTCCAGCGAAGCAAAAACTCCATGAAAAAGCCAACAAGAACAATTTCAGTAACTTCTGGGCCAACACAGCATCCATTCTGGTGGTAAAAGCTTCACACTACAAGTTTTCCCTTTAAAAATTTACTAGAACCAATCTGTATCTTCCTAAACTCAGAGCAATCTCCCATCCTCAGGAAGAAGTGCCTCATTCTAAATCCGCTTTAACGATTGTGCCTACTGCATTCCACTGAGATTGTTCAGAGGGAAGAGACTAATCTATTTAGCTTCACGGAGGGTTTCTCTCTGACATGTGCTCTCCTCATAGACCATTTATCAGGATGAAGGGTGCTCCCCAGAGGCTGCGAGCAGCAGGACAGACCTAGCCTGAGTGACAGTTTGTCCTGCAGAGATTGACTTTAATGAAGCACAGAATAAACAGGAAGATTAAGAGAGTGCAAAAATCAGTGACAAGTTTTGACTTCACCTGGGCAGCTTAAAGTGCAGCACGGACCTTTCACTGAGTTATAACACATTTTGTAGGTTATTTCTTTTGGTAGGATTTTGTAAATATTCATCATGGAGTTTCTTTTGTGACAACATGGAGATATTATACATGAATTTTTAGCAAAGCTCAAATGACCACTGTAGCATTTCCAGCTGAGTCTGAGCTCGTACTACTGCCAATGAAGAGAAGCAGATACACCTGCCTGAAGGTGAGGCATTGACTTTTACCAGAATACAATCAACTCAGACACAGACTTTCACTCAAACTTCGGGAACTTAGGTCTGAACTGGTCTTCATCAAATATGAAGACAGTTGGTAATTGAGGCTGAGAATGAAGTGATGAATGGAGAGAAGTTCATCACCCAACGACAATGAGCTACATATGTAGAAAGGAACCTTTCTATCACCTCAGATCACAGCTAGAGAAGTTTGATATGCTGTATGCATCTACTGCCAGCAATTAAGACTCACACTGAACCTCCTCGTCTCTGGATGATCTTCTAAATTTAAATGCAAAGAAACCATCTCCCTCTGTAAATGCTGTTATTGAGGAGAACATAGAATACTCCCAGAAAAGTGGATGGGAGCTTTAGCTCCAGTTTCTAGAGCTGCAGAATTAAGTCAGTGTTAACTGTGATCAAACAGTTCTGTTCACACAGGTTTGAAACTCTTTACCAAATCAAAAGAGAAAGAAGTTTCCAAACTACAACACACAGTCTTACTGCAAAATTTCAGGGAAGTCTGTTGTTTTTGACAAAGTGTCTACAAAAACACAACTTTACAGACACTGTTATGTAGTTCACCATGTCCCATTCATCACCTAGTAAAACTTCTGCTTTGCCTTTACTGGTTTTCACATGTGATAACCAACCCAAGAGACAATGGCTGCTACAGAGTATGTAAATATATAAATATATGTATTTTAAAAGCAGCATATATAAGGCCTTTCTGTGAGTACAAGAACTGAAGTTACATGTGAAACAAACAAAGTAAGTGTAATTTTAGATGCTTCAGGATCCAAACCGGCCCATGTTGCCATTATACATTCTCAACAGATGAGGGCACCAAAATTCAATCTGTAAGTAAAGACTACCAAGTAGCTGACAGATTGCCTGGGTAAGTGCATTAAAACAAATGCACCACCATTTAGCTGATTTAAATGGTATAAAACAGACATCAACTAAGTAAAGGTTTTAATATGCCTTTTAAAATAAACTGCTACCTTTCTCCTGCTCCTTCCTTCTCCACATCTCAAACTTACGTCCTTAACCATTAAACAGAGATTTTGTCTTGCAAAGTGCACAGCAAAATGAGACAGACTCTTACTTCCGAGGAACACTATGGATACACATTCTTGCTACCTTCACGCTTTCAGCCTTTGTTGATGTTTGCTACGTACAGCAGTGAGCACTATCCTGAAAGCACAGGATGAGGTGCACAACCAAAATTCGCAGCTCAACAAGCGATCAGCAAAGCAAACTTCACTTCCAAATCCACAAAGAATTAAGCTGTTAGAAGTCAGAAAGCTATTATTCCTTTACAGATATTTTCCTGAGCTTCTTGTTTTGTTTTTGCCAAATGTCCTGGTTTAAACATCATCAGTTTTGGCAAATGCTTTAAAAAACATCTGCTACATTAATATTCATCCATTAATTTATCAGAAATTGAGTCTGCCTTTATTGCTTCTCAGGTAAACATCACATTCAGATTTAAAACAAACGAAGCTGAACATATGATTTAAAATCTGGTAACCTGATTAGTAGTGGTATTTCTAAAGTAGATTATATGCTAAGGTAGAAAAGAAGGTGTTAAATAATTCAACAGAAAATAAAACAAACGAGTAATCGGGTTATTAGCAATTTACTGCTCCTTAGTCTTAGCAGAGATTTAATGGAAGCTATGTTGCTTATACTAAGAAAAAACAATTTATATTTGCCATATGTTAACAGAATCACCAATAAAAAAGTAATTTATTATTGGAATGAGCCTCAAAAACATTATGCTGAAACCCCAGAACCCCGTCCTGGAAGCAGTGGTCAGATCAGCACTTTGTTCACGGCACTGCTCTGATACGGCTCAAGGAAGACAAAGAGGTCCATGAATTCTGAAAGAAAAAAAACCCACCGAGTGTATTTGTTAAAAGTGTCATTAGTAGGTTGAATTCTACAGAGCAGAATAATGCTAATGGCTAAACAATTTTTTAATGGGCAGAACTAATATTTAATGAAGATACTTAAATTAAAAAAAAAAAACCAAAACACTGCAAATCCCAAACTACAGAATATAAAGAGGAAAACAATTTTTGACACCTCAGATATTTGTATGTTGCTATGGCCAAAGAAACTGCACTGAAATCTGAAGGCTTAAGCTGCATCTTCTCTGTTTAGAGATCACTCTGAAGGCAATTTCTATAAGCTGTCTATTTATTCCTTCAGGCTCATTTATTTACTGATAGGACTGTCATTTTCTGACAGGCAGCAATGAAGGTATTAGGAGCTGCTTTACCCTGCTCCGTGCATTCTATATACCTTTCCTCATTAAATAGTATTTTGATGCATTATAACAAGACAACAGTATTCTTTATGCATGGGTAATATTTTTTTTTTTTACTAGTCTGTATCTACTAAAAAGAGCAACATTTTTTATTATTAGGTACTGTACATGCTCCTCTTTGCTTTTAAGGTACGTCAGACAATGGCTTTCTGTAAGATATCAAAGTGTTGGAGTTAAAAAGCCAAGTTACATAGTTCTGATAGCAAGATGTTATTTCTAGTTCTCTAACTAGCTAAAATCAAGACAAAACAAAGTAGAATTGGTTTTGTTCAAGGGGAACATTTTACATCTTTGCATTATCACTTTTTCCTCAAGAGACCACTACATCACTACCTAAGTCTCACAGTATCCTCATCAGCAACTAGAAGGACCACATCTTCATCCAAGTGCAGAGTATCACTTTATCCTTAAAGCTATGCTTGTCGGACAAACTGAAGCCTACCAGCCTCACATACAGGCTATAGAAGCAAACCCAATGCCCAGAACCTTCATGCCAGCAGACTTTTCTTTCAGCTAAGTGGTCAACACCGCTGGTTTGGGAGGAGTGCTTGCAGAGAGGTAGATAATATTCACCTATGTTAAGTTATTCTTTTGCTCCCTGCTCAGTAAGAGAATTAAATGAGATACATAACAAGCCTGATTTCCTACTAAGATTGAATTTGACCAACATTGCAGCATGCATCTTCTGTAGATTAGATCCTTAATGACTACATCTCAGCTGATCTCACACGGTGGAGTCCAACTGTACAGTACCAACATGACTTCACAAATGTGAAGAGTGAGGTGTTGTAAGAAACACAGCTGTGACAGCAGGAAAGTTTACATGGATTAACAGCAGTTTCAGAAGCCCTGCCTCAGCTTTACCAAACACTGTACTCAAGCTGTTTGTGAGTTAACTCAGGTGCAAATACAACACAGGCACCCTGAATTGCCTAAATTGGAGACAAATCAAGGCAGGTTTAATAGGAATCTCAATCAGATATCAGATTAAAACACTCATCTGTGCTCCTCATTAACACAGAATAAAGGTCCTGGCAATGAATAAAACCTTAAGGAAAACAATACCCTCCAAATATGGTCAATCCAACCCATGAAGAAGTTAGCAAAGCCATGGTTCTACCTAACATAAATCGTAAGAGATGGACTGAAAGGGGAGGAGGGAAGGCCCTGTGATCAGCAGTAAAACACCAATAGCGTAAATGGAATGAGTTTCTCCAATTCTGAAGTAGCATTCATTTATGAACAGACAGGGAAAAAAGAAACCTCAGGAGCTTCAGAAGCCCACACCTTACTGGCCACGCAAAAGAAGTTTTATTTTAAAGTTTTAAAGAAAGGAATAAGGATTTTTGCTCTGTTTTTTCCTTAGCCAGCTTTACATTCCAGACCAAATGCTCTGCCCTTCTGGGATATGCACACACACACACGCATCTGTGCATTTCAGTAATTTATATTAAAGTTAATCCATTGGAGTGATGAGAAATCTACATTACATTTAAATGAGCAGAGGGAATAACAAAGAAAACAGATGAAAACCATTACAGGTGTCTGTGAGGAAGAGAATATGGATGTGAAGTCTGAGAATTTTAACAGCTGTCATTAAAATACCCCAGTGCGAATTAGGACAGTAAAGCCCGTAACAAATCTTGCAGGTTACTGATGTTTGGCCTATGCAGCCACAGAGGGTTGAAATTAATGTAGCGCGGTTTAAATCCAGCACGTGAGTTTAGGATAATTTTGTATTCTGGTAATTGTGATCTTCATGCAGACTGAGTTTCTGGCTTTTACTAAGCGAAATCTCTCTTTTGTAGAAGCTCAGTACTTGAGCATTCGGAGTATTTGGACCAATATATGCAGCTGAAGGACAAGAAGTAGTCTCACTCTTATTGAATTTAGCACAAGCACGATTTAAATTGTAAGCTACCTGAAGTAGCTATACAAACTGGCAGCTTGCTCTTTGTTTTTGGTTATAGCACTAGAAGAGTCAGCAAGGTTCAGTAATAAAGCATGCAAAATCTAAGTCCAATTAGCCTTTTTTCATTAACAATAGGAGACTCTCTTAAAGAATCAGATATTTGCCCTGTTTATAGAAATTCTGTCCACTACTATAAACCAAAGGATTTATTATTTTGTTAAATACTTTGCTCTTCTCCCATACACTGCTCTACCCAGGGAATTGCATTAAGTAAGGCAAATAATTCCAGGTTCCTAAAAGATGGTGCTCATTTACAGTTTTGCAAATCATCAGAACACTAACTTCAAAATGAAGTGAGCTTCTATTGCACAAGTGCTGCTCTGAAAGTAACGCCTCCTATTTTATCATGTTGGCCTACAACATCAGAGGCAGATGTTGGTGGTACTGCAGTAAAGGCTGAATGTTCCCACCAATATTCTGTTACATTTTGTTACTGTGCAACAGATGGCAGCAGAGGGGCAGTCCGACAGAATGGTGTCTGCCATGGAAGCACAGATGAAGCAAAGGGGTGGAACTGAATTCCTCTATGTGGAAAAAACACTCACCCACTGACATCCATTGACATTTGCTGAACATTTATGGAGGCTGAACAGTGGATGTGAGCACAGTGAGGTGGTGGGTGGTGCTTTTTCACATTGCTGCCACTACTGCGGAACACAAGCCATGTTCCAGACAGCCATGCACAGATGTCACACCACAAAATGAAGAGCATTAAAATCAGCTCATCTGCATTATGACCAGGGAACTGTGTACAGAGCTGAGTATCAGCTTCAATGCGTTGGAAAGAATGGTAGTAATGTTGGAATATCACAGTGTTTGCACCATGTGGGTCCCACAAATGCTCTCTCAGGAACAGAAAGAACACCATACACAAGTTTGTCAGGACCTGTTGAACCAACATGAGGCTAAATATGACAGTTTCCTAGATCATATCATTAACAGTGATGGAATGCAGTGTCACTGCTACGAGCAGGAGTCAAAACAGTAACCCACTGAGGGGCAACAAGTGAATGCTCTATCAAAGAAAAAATTCTTGATGCAGCCCTCAGTGGGTAAAGTGGCATGCACTGTCTTTTGGGATAAGAAAGGAGAAAGCCTTCTGGATTTCCTTGAGCCCACACAAACTATCAACTCTGACCACTACATCATGATGATGACTAAGCTGAAGGCTTATTTATATTATACAAATAATCGCTGTACTAAGGGATATGATTTAGTGGGGAAATATTGGTGGTAGGTGAGTAGTTGGACTGGATGATCTTGGAGGCATTTTCCAACCTTGATGATTCTACGAAATGAAGGGTAATTTGCACACCCAATTTCCAGTTGTGAAAAAAATCTCATATTCAAAAACATCAGCATCAGTATTCAGATATATCAGCATCATAAAACTGTATTTAAAATCCAATTTATTTAAAACATGATAGTACTTTGGTAATTGACATTTTACATCCAATAGTCAATCAACATGAGCAAGGAAGATGTGGTCCAAGAGACTCTCTTTCTGTAAATACTGCCTATTTTTGCTAGGAAATCTGAACTATGATTAGAATGCGTTTTAGCTAATTACAATCCAACACAGCAGAATTTAGCTCAGCCTGCAGACAATCAAAAACCATACCCCCAGGGATTATTAACCCTTTTCTAGTAAACAATCTAATTAATGGAAGACAGAAGAAAGCAGAAAAGAAACCTACTGCAGGGAACCTGCTTTACCAAGGGGATGGACTAGATGATTTCCAGAGGTCCCTTCCAACCTCTATAACTCCCTGAATCATTGAAAACAGCTTGACTGAAGATTTAAGGTGAATAGAGCACAGCTCTGTTTTTGTAAATGAGTGAAAGCTGCGTAGCAGCTGGAGCACAGGGAGCATGCTACTCATCTCAAACCTGCCTGAAGGTTATGTGAAAACTGGCTGCGTCTTGCAGCACGAACTGATCAACTGCCGTGGGGAAATCTGCCTGAGTACTGACTGCGGTTACGGTTTGCAGCCTGTACTTCTCAGAATGCTGTTGAAGTAGCAAGGTAGTTACAAGCATATTTGAAAGAGAAAGGACATGACTGTAATTAGGGAATAAGTGTGCGTTAGACGCTTTTAAAATTTAATTTGGATACCAAATCACATCTCAGTTCTCCTTCCTTCACAAACAACAACGAAAAGCTTCTGACCTAAAATAAGCTTCTTTAAAACTGAGTACAGAAGCTGTTACTCAGCCTTTATGTTGTACTATCACCCTTAAAATACCACCCAATTAGGTCTTATACTTGTCCTATAACAAAATCCCTGCCCCAAAGCGTTTGCAGTTTGGGTTATAAAGTCTAATCACAGTATGAGTGTAAACCAGAAACTCTCTTACAACGAGCAAAATTCTGAAAAATCAAGATAATTACAACCCTAGCTCATCCTGATTTGTGAGGTTATTTTTAGAGCAGCATAGGCTGCCGTGCTTTAAGCTTTTTTACATTTGCATTAAGTCCTCTGTGATTCCTCCTCTGAAATGTGTGCATATGCTGAGTCCATGTGAGATGCTACCACTGGCGCTTGTCATAAGAATTAAATCCCTCTCAAGCTTGTTTACAGCTCAGCACTTGTCATACTGCTCCCCTGAGCTTCACGGCTTACTGGTTGGGGTTTTTTTGTGGGGTTTTTTTTCCCTCTCTCTGGCTCTGTGAAAGATTTAATTTCTTTTTTGTTTATGTGTGTACTTACACTTGCAGGTGCAGAAAAGAAAAAAACTGCTGTACCCAGATGTTCTGAAGCTGCAGTAGCATACATACAGCTGAAATTAAGGAGAAAAATTGTACTGGATAAGCAACCTTCTCATACAGTATTCTATATCATATTTAATAAACCTATCGTGTTTCATCGACAACAAGACTCCTGAATACAAGTTTAGGAAAATCAGAATATTTTACAGTTGCTGTCTCTACTCTTTTGCAAAGAGCTTTTCAAAGCCTGAAGGTGGTCCAATTACTCCTATTTTCAATTTTGCTCTATAATGTTGCCGCAGTTACAGACGCAATCATCAGTACAGCTACTGCATACCAAGCTGTCTTAGCTTATTACTGAATTAGCTGAACCTTAGAGAGTTCGATCCAGATTTTCAGTCATACATTGAAAAATATATTGTGTTAAAAAAAAAAACAAACCTCTTGTTCCTGTAGAAATAGGAGAAATCATTGCCTGGGTTGCCTGTAAAGAATCTAGTTCTCACATCTGAAATCACATTCAGTTAAATGTATCTCAATTCCACAAATGCAGCTGGTTAACCTTGCAAACTCATTTACCCCACCTCATATTCTAACAGCCTATGAAAGGGTACAAAGATTAGTAAGTTATTGTTCCATAGGCATCTACCGTAGCCACCCATCTACACCACAGTAGTGGCTTCCTGCTTCACCTTAACAGCATATGCACAGACAGACGGTTCCTGCAATCAGCAGAATGGCTCTTGAACATATTTGTTCAAACTCAGTACATGCATTGGGAATCTTTCCTTAGACATATATATTCCTTGTGAAATAAGTTTATTATCACAATTATGTGCAGAATAAAGTTCTTCCATAATTTTCTTTGATCAGCTTTTACATGTTAGTTTTTCTAGTCATGCACAACCTATAACAAATCTTGCTGATGATGTGAACAGTAAAAATACAAGCATGACACAGAACCCACTGGAATTTTAAAGGATGCTGTTGTGAAATTGAGATGTTTGAAACTGCTTTTCTTTTACTTGTTTTCAGTTTCAGTAACTTCCACTAGAGCTTCCACTTGGCACTGTATAGGAAAGTCTGATTATGTGCTGTACAGTCAGTGTTCTAACTACTGTTGCAGTGGACGAGGCAAGATCTCTTTTCCCTTCTGTTTTTCTTTTTTAATACCTATACCTTTGAATGTTGGTTCCCTAGCTTATCAGCCATCAACAAAATAAAAATTCTTTCCTCAGTAAGGTTCAGTACATTCCTGATCTTGGAACTGATCTGGCAGAGTATTCAGGAGGGTGGGGTATTAAGAGAGCTCCCATGAAATCGGTGAATATTAAATCTATAAACTACAACTATTTCTTCTTTCTAAGCCTCCTTGGTTTGATATCTCAGCTTTGTTAACTTCATTACACACAACTATATACATTCTTAAAGTCATGGCAGAGAAATAAAGATATGGTTGTATAAAAAGCACAGGAGTGAAAGTCCATTTCTTACGTTAGGAGAATGCCATGCTAGTGAAACTGCTGTTGTTTATAGCATCTCTAAAATTCTAGGTGCTGTACAAATAAAAAAGTACTGGCTTAATATGGTCTCCAACAAACGTAGTTTTCTACTCTCTTTTTTTCCAGCATATTAAATAAAAGGCAGATAGTCTAATGTAGCCATGGATGAGATGCAGAAAGCACTTTTCACCTACTCAGAAGATTTGGCAGTGAAATATATTCAGCTTGACAGACAGGAATTATCTGATTTCAGAATAAGTGACCTTATCGATCACTGACCATTACCTAATTGGTGTACATTATACTCAAGAATATGAGACTACATTCAGGTCAACTTTCTTTGTGCCATGAAGCCACTGATAACAGTTTGGTCAGAAGCTTCACAGAATCTAATGTTTCTTCAGGAAGACCTCTATTTTCAATAACTGAAACACTAAAAGCAGAAGCAATTTTCCCTACGTATTCTGTATTCCACTCACAGTAAAGTTTCCATTTGCTGCTGCTTCTTATTGATCTTTTATTGCAATGAGGCATCTTGACACACCAATCATTTGCTGCTTTGTATTTTCTCTGGAGATTCTGTTCAGTAGAATTCCTACCAGCCTTAGCACCACCTGCAAAAGAAGAGAATACAGCTGTTACTGCACGGAGGCTGAAGTTCAGGGTGGATATATTTTACCCACTATCTTGGGATAAGCAGGAGAACAACTTCTGAAGTACTTTATCACTGGTCCTCCTCCATCTGTTTATTTCACAGAATTGAATGGTCGCATACAAAATGATGTAAGAGATACAATCAAGAAGCACTCACAGAAGTGCAAGTGGATTGTAACCCCTCTCAAACAATGTATTTTATTAATGTGGAAAAAACAACGCATTTCTAAGGAGCGTGTAAACACTGAATAACAAATACATTAAAATAAACTACATATGATGTGAGAAGACAGAAGATACACTTTTTACTGCCAGAATACAAACGGCAGTAAGAGGTCACAGCTTGTTAACGGCTTTGAAGACACCAATGCCAAACACCAATTCCCTTGTGCAGTTAAATCACTCAGTGCTATCTCGCAGTTGAGGAAAAGACATTAGCTTCCATGCAGAATTCTGTTTTGGCTTAATTTCAACAATGAATACATTTTCCCTTACCTGTAATTGTGTCTACTGGCAATTACGCTAGGAAGGGTCAGCTTTATCCTGACAGAAACGCACAAGCCCATAAGTGTTTTTAGAGACGTAACTCTTAGAAAGACAGACATTTCCCAGAGTCCTTAAGTAGCCTCATTAGCTCAATCTGACTGATCAAACTTACCCACACAGACAGTAGAAATGAAATCCGATTTCCCTTCAGTGGTTGGCTCACCTAACCAATAGCACGCTGAGATTAGCAGAACATCAAGTACAGTGGCTATGTTACAACGTTGTAGATAAGTTTTTGCTCTAAAGAGTATAAGGACTGTTGCCGAAACCCACCTTCTTTTTAACATAATAAAAAAAAGAGCTTTCTTTTTTCTTTCTTCATCTACATCAGGGAAAATAAAACCCAATTATGTTTTCAGTGTAGTTGCCTATAAATACAAGCATGTGTGTGCAAAGCAAAACTCGTGCACACGCAGTAGCGGTTCAGTGTGGTTAAGACTTCATCTGACCTCCTATCCCACCACCACTTACCCTCCACCAGGTTCAGTTTTTCTAAAAGTTTCCTTTTGGGCTGAATTCTTCCTAATTACTTAGGCTACATTTCACATCCCTCCATTCTGTCTCAGATTTATGTAGTAATGAGATTTCATATATGAAGTAAATAAAGATTAAAGTGTGAGCGATTAACATTTTCCAGGGTTGTAGACAATTTTATATCTTTCGCAATCCTATGCAAATAACATTTGAATTCAGAACTCATATTTAGAATTAAATTAGTCTTCTGTAACTTCTGCAGTAAGATGCTGCAATATGCAATAAACCAAACACAGTGAATTTGCTTATTGCTATAAACGTGTTTTACGCACACAAATAGTGGAAGTTGTATTACACCTTTTAATGCCTTTACACTGAAAGATGCAAAGGCCATACTTAAAAATTCTACCTTTACTGACAGCAGTTGATTGAAATATACAGAACCTGTAACATCTCTGGAGATCCAGCCATAAAAAGTGAACAGACTCGCATCCAATAGCTTCACGACTTGCAGCTGTTGGGTATACTGTGCCTATTCCTCTTCTGGCAATGCTTTCTCCCCCTGAAACAACAGGAATTTGTCTACAGTCCTCTACAAATTAGTCCAAAAGCAGTATTTTTTTTGCCCAAATTGCACAAGACAAAGTGAGGCATTCGCTGCACTTGAGGAAGCACCAAATGACCATAAGCTACTGATTTTCAGTATTTTCAGCCGAACAGAACCAAAGCTAATGTGCACATGGCATGTACCTTCTTCAAAAATAGTAAGTTATATACCCAATATGAAATTATTATTCAAGTAAGTATTGTTAATATTCTAGTACGGACATCGAGAATTAAAATGAAGTTACTTTTTTTGGCAAGGCAATGTAAACTTGAGTTAAAATGTTCTCCTAAATTCAAAGAGAAAGGTGGCACAGAGAAAGAACTGCTGATGGCTGAAGAATAAAAAACTTTCACATGGCACAGAAACAACTGAAAAAATGAGTTATGCGCAGTTACGTACAAATAACTCAAATGTAGTCAGCGTAAATTATCTTTTGGAGTGACTTAAGCCAAAAGCATCCATTTAGCTTTGCTCTAAGAACCATACAGAATACATGAAAGGGATTAGTTTTCGTAATTACACAATTTCCTGCAGTGTTTAGATAACAGATTTCTTCAGATAGGAAAAACAAATACATTTTTCGTTCTTCACAAAAACAGCATACCACTGCTTTCATCATATAATGAAAAATAGGCTGAATTTAATGGTCTAGTTAAACCGTCTGATGGTCTTGCTACAACTATCTAGTACTCTCTTGCTCCATTTGGAAGGGTTGCTATTTCAGATGTTAGACACCTGGGTGGTTTTAGACCTAACATTACTGTTGTAATGTATATGCATTCTCTACACAGACTGAAATGAACAACCCCCTACATATTAAGTGTCTGAGAATTCACATATATTTCTGTCAAATACTCAGGTTTTTCCAGTCTCAGTTTGATTTTCCACATATTCTCAGAAGTATGGGGCATTCAAACTACGTTTTCATCTCAATTCATATTATTAAAATGCAAATAATTTAAAAATGTAATCGCATAGAAGACAAACGTGAGGAAATTACAAGCAAGTATCATACAACTGGTTCCACTTGAAGTTCAGCTTTTCCAACACCACATACGAATCTTTCAAAATATTTAATTGGCATGTAAAATCAACTTTCAGATTAAAAATATCACAAGTTTCTCTTGGTTTATATGCACTCACGAGCTGCTTCAGTAACATACACAAGAAGTTCTATAGCTGGTTTACTCCTTTGAACTATTCTTCTTAGGATGTTGTATTTTATATTCCCTCGTGTCTACATGCATGAAGACAACAGACTTGTTAATAATACCTCCAATTATCAATTTCACTACAACCTTTAAAGGACAGAAGAATATTGCAGCTTACAGTTCTCAGCTTTTTTGTCTGTTTCTATTTCATTTTATTTGGAGTACTTTAAGCAGAAGAGCTTAGACAGCTGTGACTATGTAAGTCATTCCACTCTTCTTTTAAAAAGGCTTCTACATCTGCATGGATGAAAACTAAGGAGCAATATAAAATTTAATTCATGTGACTCTTCAGAGTTCTAAGCAATTTCTGAGATGTGGTTTATTTAGAGGCTTCAGCAACAGGCAGGATGGCCTCTATATGTTAATGCTGTTGCTGATAGACTCATTTAGAAGCCAAGTCTAGTCAATCCAGAAGGACAGAGCGAACTTCAACTGCATGCTGATGGTCCAGAAAAATATCTCTACGTAATCTGGAAAAGTTAGCACATCTAACCACAATACACAGCTAGAAAAATATTCTTATGCATAGGCACTTGCTCATTTAATTCTTAAAAACAAAAAAGAAAAAATCACTTAAGCATCAAACTCACAAATTTAAAATGAAAATTTTAAAATGAAATAGTTCCTGCAAACTGCTACCAAATCTTTTATAAAAAGGTGGGAATATCATGCCCAAAGTTTCAAGCTGAGCAGTGAAATTATTCACAAAGACAAAATTCTGTTGCAAATATTTACTCAAAAAAGTAATAATTTACAGCAGTGCTTTAACAGCTGTTCAAAACATTTAACACATTAAAAACAAAACTAGGTCAAAAGCACATTCTGAATGTTTCAAATGGAGCAAGGAAGTTGTAAGAGCAAGCTACCGTCATATTCATTCCTACACTAACTGCTAACTATAAAAAAACAACAAAAAAACCAGCAGCTATCTTTCTGAATATAACTTAAGACTACAAAAAGTTGTGAAACTGAACTGTACATTCCCACATTATATGCTCTCGTGTCCTTTTTTCTAAGAGTTAGCAAGTAGCAGCTGCAATATGGCAGAATGCATGCCAGCTGGTACTTCCAGTTTGGGGTTTTCCCTCTTCTTGCTTAAAACGATTTTTACATTAAACCATACTTTGGTTTGCCTTACAGACCATTCCTATGGGTCTACCACTAAGAATACTTAAAACAATGGTAAAAGCCTAAAAGCTACAGTACTTCAGCAGTATGTCCTACTTTTTACAATTATGTCTGGTATTTCTGCACAGTCTGCATACTGAAAACCCCACAAATATATATATTTTATTGTAATATTTCCACTTTCACTGAAAGTTTAAGGTAAGTCTACAATCTGGCAGGATTACACCTGTACAGAGGTGCATAGATTCATATAATTGTTTACATGCTTTTACAGACAGGAATGTGATACCAAATCCAAAGCTTGTGTTTACCCAGCTACCAGCAGACCAACAACCATTGCTACAAGTGTGCTTCATTTCAGCATTAGAACTGAATTCTACTAAGTTCCGCTGCTTCGTTAAAAGGGCTTTAAAAATCTTCTCTTGGCTAGCAAATAATCTTATTCCAGATACAAAAAATAGAATTTTTTCCTCCTTTCAACTGTCAGTTTATTCAGATATATGAGAGAAGAAACAGGCAGATAAACTTAAAAACACTTCACCCTTTTCTAAATGTACTTGATTCAGTTGTGCACACATGTATATTATCTCCATATGCCAAATTTCCCTTTCAAAAAATCCCCAAACTATTAGCATCAATGAGCACACTCATCAGGAATGGTCCATGGTGTTCCTATCATTATATATAATACACAAAGACATGAACGTAATTTCAGCTTGCTTCATTTTCATCTGTTTTGTTTACAGTTGTTTCCATTCTGCTGGGACTGCCTTCTTGAGAAGTCTTGTCTGTTTGTTCAGAGAGCTGTTCAGCTTGCTTTGATGAAGGTGCAACATTACCTTTCTGAAGAATTTCAGTTGCTTCATGCTCTAGTACCTCTGACGGAGTCAAAGGCTCCAAATGAATACTGCCTTGTTCACTCATGTCTGAATTAACTGATTCAGGTTCATTTCTTTTTCTCAAGAACTGCTCAAAACTAACATCTTCACCCAAAGTTAGCTTTAAGTCCCTTGCATTCATTGCTGAAAGTGTAGTTTTATCCAAGTTTTGCACTTTAGTCTGATCAGTCAAGACAACATCATCTGAACTTTGGCAAGTTTTCAACTCACTTTCTCCATGAATACATTTTTGTTTCTCGCCTACTAATTGTTTGTTATGATCTGAATCACAACATGTTCCTTTCTCATGCAAAGACTTCTTCGTGCTGTTATCATGGAGTTGCAAATTGGGAACATTTTCTGTATCTGACAATGATGAGTTTTCTTCATTCTTTTCAACCGATGCAACTTCATTCTGGTTTCTATTGCATTCTTTTGTTTCCTCTGAAGAATCAAGCTCCTGTTTGCTGAAAAAACAAAATGTTATTTTTCTAAAAGTTATAATAAAGCAACACGTGGCTATACTCTGCAAAGTAACACCCAAAGTGGCATTGTAGATTTCCTATTTATTTCTTAAAAATTTTCATAGCAAGATGGGCTGAATTTGAATGCATTTTTCTTGCCCATTTATAAATTCAGCTTTGGTATTCTTTAATTCTTACATTTCATCACTAGAAATGAAGGTTGCTTCCTTCTTCTCATGTGGAATTTTTAAAAATACAGCACCAAGCTCTTCTTCAGCACAAATGCAGATATAACTAATTGAAACTTCTGATGATGTGCAAGAAAAATAAGCCAGTTCATACCTTTATACTGACAAATTGAATCTGCACTGCTAATGGGTGTCAAGAAAGAAAAAAAGCTAGCCGTTGGAAATCACAATTAATTCAAATCTAAAGTGTAGTTGATCAACTAGAAATTTGCATTATTTCAATAAGAAAATTGGTGAAAGAACATTTTTAGTCACTTTTCAGAGTAAAACCACATGGTGATAAATAAAAGGAAAGGACAGTATTGACTCATGCAAGTAAAAATGAGAATCTTATTATATAGTAACATAGAAAACAACAAAAAATTTTATACAAAGTAGTTATTGTTTAATTTTGTATTATTTCAATAAAGCCACATGCAGTTCTGTAAGGTGATCGGGAAAGGGAAGTGGGAGAGGGACGAGAATCCTCCAAAGAGATTCAACTATGTATTTCAGATGTCACCTCTACTGACAAACACACTTAGTCACACGCTGTATGCAAACTGCTCATGTTCACATTCCAACAGACAACACCCTACTTCCAGATATTTCTCTTCATTTGTTATAGGAACATCAGGCTTCTCTCATCATTTCAATGGAGAAGCTCATTTTTTTGCTGTAAAGATTTAGGCTTGGTAAAAACATAATTCGAAACCCACTGAAGATTTTTGAGAATGACGAGTAGCTGTCACTGCCCTAAATGGCAATGTTTAATAGACAAAAAATAAAAACAGCGGAAGGTGGCAGAGGGAAGAACAAGCTGGATTTCAGACGTAAATTCTATATAAGAAGTGAAATTGGAGCAAGTACATCTCCCAGTTTAATGTTTGAGTCTAAATGCTGCAAATAGTATCTGAACAGTAATAAGCAGATAAGAAATACAAGAGAGATGGTATCATCAAGTATTAAATGCATCAAAAAAGCATCTGTACTTTTTCAAATAGTTTTAAATATACTTGAAATCACTTCTGGCTAAACCCATTTGCTAAGCAATGCAGAGTTCAAGGACTCTCAGGAAATAACCAGCTTCTTGCTATTAGATTTTTACAATATATTTTCAAACTAAAAGTTAATGTGATTCACCTACATGCTAAGTGATACTGATTTGCACAGCAAATGGTTAGTCTGGTCCAGGTGCTACAAGCTAAAAACACTCAAAAGTTTGTTTTTCAAGTGTTACTTTCACTCAAAGCAGCTTCAAGAATTCAAGAATATCCAACTTTACTTAGGTTTAAGACACAGGAATACTTTGAATGGGGTAAGAGACTACAAAGATAATCTTAAATGGTGAACTCTTACTGCCTACTGAGGTAGTCATAATAGTAATTCCACTATAACACCATTTCTTCATTCATAATCAGGAATTAACTCAGGAAGTGAACCTATCTGCCAAATTATAACCTGCATTAGGTACTACTGACAGATAAATGTGTGTACTTTTTCACTTATTAGACTAACACAATAAACAATACTCCCCAATATACGTTTTTTCTATCCAAATTATTCTCCTCCGTCCCAAACTACTAGAAAAGAAAGAAAATGTAATGATTCAGAGAAAATTTGAGACAAAGTTCCAGCACAGGATCTAGGCTCACTACCCAGCAGCTATGGATAATTAGCCTAACCACACCTGTTCCTAATTACCTCACCTATTCCAGAAAAATACTTTAGCTACACAGAGCCTCAGAAATTCTAGTAAATATTTAGAACTGCATTCAAACAAAAATCCAATCAACTCTATGAAACTGTATATACATGACCTTTAGCTGCTACTTTTCAACCAGCATCTTGGAAGTGAGCTGCAGTTGCAGAGTTAACAAGCAAAATAGTATGCTTTACTTGGCAACTTTTGAACACAGGTATGCAAAAATGGGTTGAAATAAAGCAATGACTAATTCCTCATTAGCACTGACAACAACGTTTCCACACAGGGCACTCCAGATGGATTACATTCACTCACCATTCAAACCAAGAAACTCTTAAAGGACAAACCTACTTTAACATAAAATGGAAATCCATCACAATCTCCCTTATCTTCTTGCACTCAAACCCCAGCTTTGACCAAATCCAGCCTTCTTCACTATCAGCTCATTTTTGGTGAAGCACGGGAAGTGTGGAATGGGAAGAAAAACTTTCTGCATTCATTTCTCATGCAGAAAAAGAACCTCCCTAATATTTTATACCAATAAAACAGAGTTTAAAAATAAAACTGCTCAGTTTTTGCAAGGCAATAACCATCACAAAAACAAATATACAGAAAACAGTGATCTAGTATTGCTAAACACATCAGTAAGCTCCTTTATATCGAACAACCCTCCAATGAAATATTTAGCCCTGCTGACAACTGCTGATGAATAAGCAAAAACTCAGTAGTTGTGACACACTCAACCCCCCAATAAAAAAGAAACCCTTAACAAAGGGAATTTCAAAGTCATTCCTGTTAGTAAGTCAGCAGCTGCAAAAAAAGACTTCTAAGTAACATCAGGAATGAAAGACTAACTAGTCTATATGCAGACAATACCGTGTAAGGTATAAGGAGATGCGGAAAATGAAAATATCAAATAAGGATTTGGGCGAAAAGGTAGAATATAAAACCTGACTATTGTTTAATTAAACAACAAGTTCATTTTCTACAGCGTGCCACCAGCCATGGCTACAGATTGTGAAAACTGGGCTATATCAATGAACCAGCTGCTGTACTGTCTGTATGAACTCCAGCTTTTGAATAAGGCTACTTGCAGAAGACAATTTTGAGTCCAAGAGATGAATCTTCCAAGTGAAAGCATCCACATACCACAAGCTAGAGAATCCTGGAAATTAAAAGGAGTTTTTCCTTATTGCATAGAAAATGTAAGATCTGGGAGCTAAGTGAGGCTGAAGGAAGATCAGCTCTGCATGCTTGCTGTGTTCTGTTTGTTTTTCAGTTTTGGTGGTTCTGAAAGTTGGGTTTTTGTTTTTTTTTGTTTTTAACTCCACTAGCTCAAGTTTTCTTTGTTGCCCCTTTCAATGCACGTTCACTTAATGTTCTTTAGAGCATTAGCATTTTGTATTAAGCTTCTAAAAACCATTCAGGGGAAAAAATTATAGCCAGAAAAGAAACCATACAGCTTCTGGTGACATTTACATACCTGCATACACAATAGCTGCAAGGTATGCACATGAAGACCCCCAGTTTGTGGACTGTACTTAGAGGTAACAAAATCAGTAGTATGGCTGCATTTACTTTGGTATGTCACTTTGGTATGAACCAACAGCACGGTTTTGAGGCAAATTCCTAACTGTTTCCACACACTGGTTTGGTTTACATGCAAACTAGATTTCTTTTTGAGGAAACTGAACTAGAAGCTCTGATCCACAAGTGCACCAAACAAGCTCAAACTCCTAACAGAGTCCTCAAGAATCCAACCAACAGGAAACAAAGAACAGGTTTATATATTAAAATTAATTTTATCTAATTAAACATAAAGATAGGAGAACATAGTACATAGCATTCAATTATAATGACTTATCTGTAGTTTAAAGATGGAGTTAGCTTCTAATACCTGAACCATTTGGTCTCAATTCTTAAGCACTGTAAGTGAAAGTAAAATTCTAATTAATTGGTACCCTGCACACTACTAAAGAAAGGTAACAGAGAGCCTTTCCTAAGAAAAATAACCTATAGAGAGAAACTGAAAGCACAATACTGCTTTTTTAATTTACTTTTTAATTTACTTTTTTAAAAAAGTTTACTACAAATGCACTTAAAATGACTGAAGCAGTGTTTTGACTAAGCTTTTAAAGGCTAAATTCACTTCAAAATTGTTGAAGACTATTAAGTGTAGTAAGATACTTCAGGCCATGGTATCTGAAGCAGTAATGCATATATACACATATATGTAAGCCTGCCCACACTGTGTGCCCCAAGCCATGTAAAATTTCAGTTGTTTTCCCAGACAGACACTACAAACCCGCAATTATTATATTCCTTAGATCTGTAGTTGTTACAGCTACCCACAAAATGAATTCCCATGGATTAACATGTACTGCTGTATGTTATAATTGTTCCCCATTTTCCCTTTCAACGTTAATTCATGCACAATAATATAAAAAAATCTTTTTAACACTGTGTACAATTTATCACGAACTTGGACTGATTTGTAAGTTAAGCACTGTTAAGCACTGTTTTGACATTTAGAACCTAAATTCCTTGTGCCTTTGAGTACATTATGACTGCCACTCAACAGTTTTTGTCACAGTTTTTTCACATTATGAAAATATTAATTAAAATATTCTCATCCAATTACCTGAGAAATAACACAGCATGTATTATTTTACGTAATCGAATTTCAAGATGCATCTAATTACTGTATTAGCTTTCATATGTTGGTGTTTCTGTTTCTCCTTCAGATAAACTAGGCCTTGAAATTTTCTGTAATAATTAATGATACTTTATTTTTTACCCACGACCAATTGATTACAATGAAGTTGCAGAGACAAATTCACACTGACATTCCATACATCTACTAAGAAGCAGAGACTGGATATTAATACAGATGTTTGCAAAATCTTGCAAGTTAAGGGAAAAAGACTTTAAAGCAACCTTTGTAGCCTTTTTCACATATGCAATTGTAATTACACCTTACTGAATAGGATCTGATGAACTACATCCTGACAGCATTTTATTTGGAAGGTAAAAGCAAACAAAAAACCCAAAACAGCTAAATTTGACAAAATTTGTTTTGCTAAAAAGCCAACAGAAAAACAAGAACGAGAAAACTGAGGTTAGCATATTAAAGCATTACAGTGTTTTAGCCCTACAGATGTCTTTAAGTTAATTATAGAGAAGATTCTTACCAGAATGCTCATCACAGGAGAAACCTGAGTCTATTGCAATGCATCCATCCAATGGAATAATTTTTGAACTCTGAACAACACAATCAGATTTTTTTATTTTTAAAGAAGAGTAGAAAAAGCAAATTTTTGAAAAATTGCCAGTAGGAAATGGTCAAAGCAGTCTTCTAAAAGCTTCTCCTATATTATAGGGCATTCTGTCCATATATTATCTTACTCTAACTAAGGAACTTATAGTGCTTAAAAAATTAAGAAACTTAGTTTTTCTCCAAGTACAACTAAGTGAATTCTGGTTTTACAGTAAAAGAGGTTTTTATTTGTACAGAAATATAAGCACCTCAATCACTTGTATCACAAACTCGTAAGATACTTTAAACCTGCATAAGTATTATTATATATTGTTAATATAATATTTTGTCTCCACAGAGGTGGTACATTTTGCTTCAGTGAGACCAAATCATGCAGCAAATGTCTTGAAGGTGTATGGTCAGGCTAAGCTTATGTATCTTCTAAAAGAGCCTCTGCTATATTTCTGTCACTTTGCTGTATCTGTCATACTATCCCCACAGCCATATAATCCACGATAAGAAACACTTTCCAACTTCAAGTTACTGCACGCTGCATGTCTCCACCTCCACATTTTGCAAAGTATGGATCTACACTGCTCTAGCTGGTCTCCTACAGAACCTTCTTCTCTACCCATCATGTTCCTCAGCTCTCATTGAGCCTCCCCACTCAAGAGAAGAACTATATGGAAAGGAAGATTTCTTGACTTATCTCTCTAAATCTCCTATGCTATGTTGTCAAATAATTGAATTCGACCATTTACATTTTTGGTTCTTCAGCACCCAGTATCCAGAGCTTCCGCGTGGCCCAAACCACAGTGAAAGGCAACTCACAGTTCTGACAAGTCTTGCTTTATACTCTGAGTAACAACTGAGAGCTAAAACCAACATCGCTATTTTGCCTGTATTCTCCACCTTCTCCAGTCATAAGGGCTAAGGTTGTTCTTCTTTTTGTTGTATTTTAAATTAAAACCAAAATTATGAAACATCATTTTGTGAAGCAAAGTATAGAAATTCCAGGTCTTCTCTAATTCTTAAACAGGTGGTCCCCACTGAAACTGCAGGAAATGTATTCTAGGCATTCTAAAGCATGAAAAAGAAGGAAAAGAAACAAACAAAACACCTCCAAAAAAACATGCCTAAAAGTGGTAACTGAATTTATGGACAGAAAAGATTCTGCTTTTTATGCTTCATAATCCTTTTGCTTTTAACACAACTGAATGAAGACAGGCTTATTAGATTGCTATATAATAGCACACGTTTAGCAAGAAAGCCATTCAGGCCTCAAGAGGCATTTCCAAAGATTTTCCTCTTTAAAGAAATACAAATAAAATAAGTAAAGAAGTTAGAGTTCAAAATCAGTATCTAGCCAAATCTCAGGTTATATTTCAGGTCGATTTTGAGGTTCCCTGAAGATACATATTTAAGACAGTTAAACCAATCCTTCCTTGGCTTCTGACCTACAAATCAACCAGCCAGACTGACTATAAATTGGGAATGTTTCTGTGGCTGACCTAATAGAAGTGTCCCACCACTGTAGTAGTAAAACACAGAAAGCTGTTTTTTAGCACTGTGCATATCTTCTGAACTCCATGAAGCAGTAGGATACGTATATTTAAAACAGAATTGTATCGTGTCTTCAGATTACTTATGAAGTTCAGAGATATTGTTTACATTGCTTGGAGAAAAGAAAAGACGTTACCTCCAACTTAGCTTCTTTCTCTCTAATGGAGATTTCAGTCTTTAACCTAGTGGACAATGAATTAAGATTCAATATTTTCAATATTTTATGGTCAAAACAGAGACAAAAGATGAAGATATTTACAGCAACTAAGAAAGTAACTTGGTAATTTGAAATCAATTTTCAAAGTTTATACTTAATCTTGAGCTCAAATGTACTTCAGGGTTCTAGGAGAACATTTAAGGATTCTAAAACATATTATTGGTTATACAGAAACCATGATATAAATTTCTTCTGTGTAACCTGTTCCAGTTATTTAATCTCAGGAAAAACAGCAATCAGCAGTCTTCAGACTGGTACTTCTATTCTAGCACAAGAAGAATAATCCCCTTACCACAATGGCCTTTTAAACAACAATTCAAGTATTTAAGACCCGAAATGACAAACCTGCTGAAATGTGTTTTTTAAAAAGCACATAAAACTATATTCTGGTCAACAACATATATTTATTTATTTAAAATATCTACCATTACCCAATTACTCGGGACAAAGTTTGGTTTACGTGAGGGCAATTGTAAAACACTGCAACTGACCTCCAACTACAACTTGGAGGAGATACTTCCTTCAAAATATAGGCACAGTCCGTGCATTAGATGAGTTATAAATTATTAAGATCTATTGACTTTTCAAACCACATTAATTAAACAGCTTATCACAATATCGCTAGCATCGATTTTCTGTATTTAGAAAAGAAAATGCTATTGTAGAGATAGCAAGAGTTATCTTAACCAGGCTAACAAAGCCTTGTTCTAATATAAAAGCTAAGCTTTCAAAAGTTTCCTATAAAAAAACCTGCACAAACACCTTAAAATTGCTTATATCTGTATCTTCTTTGTTGATGCTGCATTAAAGGCAAATTTATTCTGCTGGAGTATGGAGCTGTCTGTTATATTTAAATTATGTTATTAATCATAAATTAAATGATTCATGATCTTACTGAGCCCTAATGGCTGTCTGCAGGGTACGGCACACTTCACAGAAGAAACAGCTTCATCAACTTAAATTTTATGAAAAAGTATACCAATACTAGGCTGATATGCAACCACATCTGTTTTCCTAACTTAATTTTAAGAAAGCAGGTCCTTTCAAGAATTTTAAGAATTTTAGCCCACCCTTCCAGCACAGCATGTACACCCTTCCAGTAGCATTGACATTCTAGCAGGTAAACAACCATTTGGTTTTTATTGTTACACCTTAATTTGGAACAAACCATGGCAGAACTAACTAGGAAAATATACTTTTTTATAATAACTGGTACTTCAGCACGGCAACAATGCTCATCTAATTAACAGGAAGAAAAAGTGTCAGGTAAATCAGATGATAACACTTTTTGGGGGGTTAGCAATTTAAAATACTTGGAAGCATTTAATCACGAGTAGCAATATCAGTAGAAGATAACGAGCATAAGATAAGAGCATAAGATCTCATAAATGAGATATTTAGGTTAACTTCACTGTTTTTATCATTTCTATGCAAGAGTTTAAACAAAAAGTTCAAAATTGCAATTTGTCTAAAACCAATCACTAATCACTCTGGAAAGGGCAAAACAACCTAGACAAATCAAGACACTAAAGGATAAAACATTGTTCTTGTTGAGTAAGTATATCTAAGCTTTGTCATAAAAATTCACCAGCTATGAACTGAATCCAATGCCTGTCTATTGTTTAAATATCTCAAACATACGGGATAGATTACAGTGTTTTGAAAGCAAACAAGATGAATAAGATTTTGTGATAACCACCTCTTGGTTAATACAGTTCAACTTGGATTATTGATATATTCTCAACCTTGTTTCTATTTCAGAATAGGCTTTAGAATGCAGCTCTAATTCATAATTAGCAATAGTTTCATAAGTGGAATCTGAACCAGAGAAGGCAGTCACTCTATGATGTTATGTTCCTACACCTTTATGCTAAGAAACCTTAAATCTTTGGGTCCAACAGTTTCCAAAGAGTTCTGACTCATGTTTTCAAAAAGCAACGTAGGCAAATCACATCCTTACCTAACTGGAGCTACGGTAGCTCGGCACATAATCTTATGGAAACAATACAAAAATTGTGATCTTCTCTGGTAAATACAGCCTGTTGGTCCACAATTTTGAAATCTTTCTACAGCTCCCAAAAGATTCTTTACTGTACATAAACTTCCAGTTAAGAACAGTGAAAAGCAACACCCCTAATTGTCAATCTTCTCTTCAATAAAAATTCAGACAAAATACAGCTGAAGAAAAATTTTCAGGCTGAGATACTTAATAGGAAGTACTGGCCACAAAACCAAAGAGACTCAGGCTTTAACTACACAATAAAAGCTGGCCTATTAAGAGCATTCCTTTAGATACTTTAAATCTGAATTCAGGTTGATCTGAAACTTCGTTTGCTACACAAGGAGTCACGTTGGGCTAATGGAACAGATTTGGAGTCAACAAAAGAAGCAAAGATGCATGGTCCAAACACATAACTATTATCAATATCTCTGAAATTCATGCAGTCACAGTTTTGCTTGCCTTCACATTATGAAATGTATGTGTATTTGTGCACACACAGAGCTTAAATCATGAACAGCTCTTCCCAGGGATCTGCCATGTTACTCCTACAGCCACACAGTTGTTCCCATACCACATTTAGATTAAGCAGTACTGAAAAACAGCTGGAATCTTTCACCAAACATCCATTTTCTGTCCATTCCTAACCAGAAGAAACCTTTTCTAGGACAATTAGCTCCAGCTAACATCTTTGTATTAACTGAATGGCTTAAGGTACTTTCCAGCTACTCAGCTCAACCATATCCAAGAATTATGAACAAACTGTTTGCAACCAAAGAATGGAAGAGTCTTCATCTTTGGTTTTTTTCGTTGTTTGTTTTGTTTTGTTTGGGGGGGTATATTTAAATAGCAAACAACAAAACCCATAGACTTTTTAGTAGAAAATACTTTAAATAACTTTAAACAGGGCAAGGGATTCAATAAAGCTCAATTTTCCCTTACTACTCCATGCAAAAAAATTTACTTTGAGGAAATGTTACTATGGTATGGTACACAGGAATGCATAGTTAGAAGAAAAAGGTGTTTCCATGCTGAGGCATTTAACGCTGGTAATGAATGGGAAAAGGAAAGATGGTAACATTCATATTTCTTGATGCTGTCTCCAGTTTCTCACTTGTAAAATAGTGTTAGTAATGGATACAGCTACAAATTAACCTACTGTAATTATGAATAAATATGTATAATTACATACAAAGTTGAACAGTCACAAATATTTTCATCTCCCCTAAAGCCTGAAACAAACTTTCACTTTCTTGTCAGAAAGACTTTCATGCTTTGTCTTCACAGACGTGGTCCAATACGCTGCATTATTCATGTAAGTTGGTAGCAATTAGGACTATCAGGGATAGTAAAGCATGAGTCATGCAGGTTTATCTACATGATTTAGCACTGTTTTTATATTGCAAGTTTTACACTTAAGTAACTTCTCCAAACTTAATGCAAATGGAAACAGGATGCCATGATACAACTTGTTTCTACATAAACTGTTTTGCTACCCTTACTTACACAGGGCTAGCAAATCTGTAGGTAACAAGTGTTTTAACTAGACACTTTTTAATTAATTTCCATAGCAAAACTGTAAAAGAACCAAATGATAATTTTCCAAATCATCTAACTTCAAAGTGAAGTATCAATCCAGTGTAATTTGCAGTAAATTCTTAGAGAAAAAATTTCAAAGCCATAAAAATCTGCAATCATACTCTTGATTTTGGTTGCTGACAGAAACCTGAATGCAAGTGAAATATCACAGATTCAGCTTCCTCTGAATTACAAAAGCATGTTCACAATGAAAAAGTGATCCCACTTACTGAATGCTATTGCGTCAAAACAGAAACAAGTCCTGAAAGAAAAACTTACAGTACATAGCTGATGACTGAAACTGAACAACAGCATGTGGGACAGAACACACTTTCTGTCAGAATAAAAAGGAGCAAAAAGAACAAGACTTAAGAGTACTGACTGTGTAGATGCTCATTCACAAAATATGCATCAAAGACAATGGATGACATGATCTTCGCTGTTACTAGCAACAACACAGTGGCTGCAAAAGCTCAATCAAAATTGTTGCTGTTTCTACATGAAAAGGGAATAGGACAAAAATATCAGTCAAAACAGATTAACTTTGTAGAATTTGATTATGCAGAAAAAGCAAGCGTTGCAAATCAAGAGTAGTTTGTCTTTATCAGATGGTTCATCAGATCTCTTACAACCAGGAAGAGATAACAATGAATGACCACAGAGTAAGATTATCTGTAAAGCTGCTTGGAAGCTGGTAAATGTGAGGTTCAACCAAGAAATATATCCACTGTAAGCAGGAGGTTGAGTCTGGAGGAACGCTAGATGTTCATAATGACAAAACGAAAGCTCATCATATATTTAGACATCTTGTTGATGGATAAACTTGCCACAGATTATCCAGAACTACAGATGAAATCAGAAGCAGTGAAATCAAAATTGGCAGATGTCTTAGCAGCTTGAGTACAGCATCTTTTAAGATGAGAGATGATACCAAAAGAACAAGGTATGAATGAACCGTGGCTGCTGCACTCTCAGAATCAAGGCTCAATAAATACATCTGTTTCCATCATACGCATTCCTCCTATAGTATTTAGGAGCAAAAAGAAGCTTAGCCACTAAAGTAAAGCTAACAAATTCCTTTGGCCAAGATTCAGTTTATGCAGTTACATGTGATACAAGTCTTCCAAAGCATATTTACCACTATATATTGTAAAGACAATGCTAGATAAAATGCAACTTTATTATTAAACAGATAAGGACTTGTATGTTTTAGTGAATACCCAAAGAGAATGACAAATCCCTCAACTTTCAAAAGCCAAGATCAAGTTCAGAACAAAATGGGCTTTGGTGCTATTAAGTATATGCCCTCATTTATACACTACTCTAGCTCTGGATGATACTGACAGACTCCAGGGGACAATGAGCAGCAAAGAAACACTACATCACATAAATGAAACTACTAGTAAGTCTCTCTTCCATGGATTATAGCCCCCAAAAGCTGTAAATTAATGCTGCAAAGCAGAGAACAATAACACAGAAGAGCCTTTGCCAGACTACAGTAATGGAGAAAAGACCAGACCTGCTGCCTAAAAGATGTAAAAAGAGAATACCCCACAGCTTCAATGCATGAAGAAAAAAAGAAAAGGTCTGGTCAGATGCTTGTTCGCTTACATACCAAAATAATCCCAAGCTCGACTGGGTTCAATTTGCTGCTCCACAATGATGTATCAGTGAGCCAAAGCAGCATAGGATACCTGCTCACTTTCAACTCCCCTGCAACAAAAATGTCTACTGTCAGTTCATTTAAAAATATGTTAATGTTGCGCAAAGCAGAGAGCAGAGCATTAGAAGAGTACTGGAATTGTTATCAAGGCTCATTCCCTCAGCACAAGGTGGATCACCAAACAACAAAACAAGGCAACTTTTGTAAAGGAGCGATTTCTAAAGAAAATCCTGCTCAAACATCTCCAGCTAGGTTATCTGTACTACTAATGACAGAATCTTGGTCCTAAGACAAGTCTCATCAATACTGAACACAGCTTGTAGAACATGTCAGGTCATTAGCAATAAAGATGAGTTTTATAACACATACAGTCAGCCTTATAGACCACAGAAGATACCAAGGTCTGAAAGGTTCAAGAGAAGATCCAAAACCATCCAAGAGTCTAATTGTGAGTCACTGTGGCCAATGTTGCAGAAATCCATAAGCAACCCACACTTCACCAAATTACAGGTCAAAGAATGAGAAGATACATTCATATATCACAGAGGAACTACACGGTTAAAGTTGTGAGCACTGTTGCAGGTACCTCTTCTTGCAAAACTAAACGTACTGCAAATAATGAATACAAGGTCTGCTACATAGATGCACTTATGCTATTAGAGTCAGCAATTAAATTCTTGTCCCAAGTATCACCAAACTACTACATGGAGAAGGACAAGATTCATGAGATTCACCAGATCTATCAACATAGCAGTTTTTTAAAAAAAATAACAGCTTATACCACCTCATGTGGAACCAGTAGGTAATCTAACAGCAAAACCAGGGCTCTCAAAAATAATGGCTATATCCATCTATCCTAATGTAAGACACAGCTTGTGGAAAGAAACCTGTACATATTCTTGACTGTACTTCAAATCTACTCCTTCAGTGCTTACCCACCTGTTCCTGCATAATAGATATTTATCATATACAACATTCTTAAAGTATTGTTCTATGACATCTGTGCAATATTCCCAAGATAACAAGATACTCATGCAGTACTGACAACAGCCTGCCACAAATATACATCTGTACCCACCACACACCTGTAATCTTTCCTCACATATAGTCCAGCAGATATGAATTCCAAACACATACATCCAGCTACTAATGTTGTATGACAGCTCAATACTTATTTCTCCATTGTTTGAGTTTCACTGAAATCCAAACAGTTGAAGAACACAAGCCACCCTGGATTAATGAAGGGAATACACAGCTCACTCTCTTCAGTGACTTTTCCTAGTATTTTGTCAGATCTTAATGTTCAGTACTCCAGGAAGAGAAATTTCATTCTTTCTTGAATGTTTTTTTGGAATGGTTTCCCAAATTAACTTCCTTCCCATCTGCTCCTTACAAAACAACTTCAATTCTTTTTAATAATATCTGTTATTCGTCTTACCAAACCGCAAGTTCTATCCAACTACACCAAATGCTAAGCAGTTACTACTACAGGTTTGAAGTTCACAGCATACTTTTTGTGCTATTATTACTCATAATCAAATAAATTTATTTCCATGTTTGGATCAGTTGAGAGATTATTCCAGCATGTCCTCTTACTGGCCACTTCATCAGAAAATTAAAGTTACAAGACAATTGTATAGACAAGTATATAACAATATTATAAATAATAAATAATAGAAAGTAATGAAATCATAGATCACTTGGGGGTTGGAAAAGACCTTTTAAGGTCATCTAACTCCAACCTACCTGGCATGAACATGACATCTTTCACTATATCAGAAATAACCTATTGGGAATACTTTCTACACCCAGTGAAGACTGCTCTCTCTGTGCTGAAGTCCTCATCATGCATGAGAATCTCCAATCTCTTTTAGAATCCTGCTTTAGGTTACATGGATTCAATGACACCCTGCTGTTAAATCTGGGTTAAACTATATTCTTCCACCCTTTGAAAACTTCCTTCTTCGCAGTATAATTGATATCTTTATTCCTGCATTCAAACGAGGTTCAGAGAGAACTCAAATGTTTGTTTCAACTGGCATACCTCAGAACCTTCAGTTAAGGCATAAATAGGCTCACAAACTACACTGTAAAGTCTCAGATACTGTTCTGGTATAATCAGGGAAAGGTTTAGCATACTTGAGTCTTCTAATATTTAAAAAAGAACACAAATCCTATAAACATGGCCCCTACAATATTGCAGGTTCTTTTTCAAATCTTTAAACTGAAAGCCAATATTTCCATATTAATTTTTCTTTTCAAGTTTTTCTTTGCATTTAAAAATTAATGAGACATTAATTAGTATACCTTTTGTCAAATAAATGACATTATTTGGAAAATAATTTCTAAATAATGTATCCTACGTCAAGTAAAGGTTTTTATTTTCTTTCTGTGTTTCTATCAACACTGTGTAAAGAACATTAAACACTCATTTAATATTGCTAATATTAAAACCGACTTGAAATAACAGTTTCTCTAGGCCTGGACTTAGCAGTTAGGACTGAGAAATTTTAATACTGCAAGAACTGTTTGTTTTATGACCTAGGCAATTTATCTCCCCCTTCTTGCAATTCTGGACATAGTCAAGAGTAAAAACACATTAAGTGTACATTCCATACATTTTCGGTTCTAATGGATTTGGAAGAAATCCAAGTTCAAAGTACAATTTTTGACCATCTGTCACTGAATTAATAGGAAAAGAAGAAATACTGAGTGGTAAAACAAAACTTACTCAGATACTTGTTCAGCAGTTGGTAAATCTACAGAAACTGAAAATAAGAATAAAGGATTAAAGTTAAAAATACTTTAAAAAATGTGGAAATACACAAGTACTCACTTTCAAATCTATGCACAGAGACATTACAATGTAATTGAAAAGAAGGCTACCATAACAGACAGACATCCTCATGTGAGTACTTGTACGTGTACTACATAAGAAGAAAACAACTACGCATACTCACCATTCTCTATAATAACTTGACAAGCATGAGCATGGCTTTCACTCAGATGTGTCGCCATCCTATCTAAGCCAGAACCATCAGTCAGAAAATCACAGTTAAGACATACTACAGTCACACCTCTAGAGGAGAGAAAGTAAAAAGTATGTGTAAACGCAACATGGCTGTGAAAACAGCTTTAACCTACAGCTACTGGACAGACTAAAGGAAAAAAAAAACAACCCTGCTTTTCCAGCTTTAGATGAGGTGACTCACAGAAGCATTGCACATGGAAATTCCACTCACTGACTAGGACATCTCCATGCTGAATATAGTACAAAAAAACTTCAGACAGAATTTGAGTTTCTTGGTTTTTTCCACCTCCCTCTCCTTTCGGATCTTGCACATTACGAATAATTGGAAAATAAAGCTATGGGAGTATTTATAAAAAAAGCCCTGAGAAAGAAGTCAACAAAAGCTGACCAAAAAAAAAGGTCTGTCACAAAAGAGAATACTGCTAGTAGAAGTCATAACATTTTCACCTCCCTGCTCTTTGCGGAAGCCTAGAAATTCAAGAGGCTCTAATTTATTTTAAGCAATCAAGTCACTAGCATAAAGCAAAAATGATGATCTACAACTGAATAAAAGCAGAATTACCGTAACTCTTCTGAATGCTTCTTGTATATCCAAAATCTTTTACTTGGACGAGCACTGTGAAAACTG
This sequence comes from Pavo muticus, assembly GCA_016647715.1. NCBI lineage: Eukaryota > Metazoa > Chordata > Aves > Galliformes > Phasianidae > Pavo > Pavo muticus. The sequence goes on along the minus strand of JACDJE010000001.1, from coordinate 712,061 downwards.
AAAAAAAAAAAAAACAAAAACAAACCATCATAATCTGTCTTTCTTGAGTATATTATTCCACATATTCCCTACATACTACACACAGTACTGAAATTTGCTTTCGACAAGGCAAGAAAACAATGTTCAACTACTGACCTGCATTACTCTAAAAAACTGATTTGATGAAATTGTACATGCTTGTGAATCTCATCTCCAGTTCAAAACACTGGTAAAAGAAAACTCCACATCGCTGTGCTGAAGAGCAGAAGAAACAAACAACCTCAGGAACACCAAGCATTTCCACTTTTGAGCTCTCTAGTAAGGAGCTTGGGAGGGGCAAGACTTCAATGTTTTTTGGCACAGTACTGCATGATCATAGCTTGCTTCCATCACCAGTTTAGGTCCTGAAGCACCGTGCTTAAGTTACACAGCGAAAGCTATACGGTGAAGAAGTTTTACTCAACACAAACTTCCTCAAGACACATTCAAAATTGAATCTTCAGTCAACTTCAAGTTATCACACATGCAGGTTAAGCACGTGCCAATATAATATATTCCCAATATTAAAGAAAAAGCAAGCAACCAAGTACAGATGCTGCTACAGCAAAAACATACAGCCTTCTTCCACACCACTTCTTGTTCCTTAGGTGGTGATAGCTGCAAGAGGTCTAAGTAGTGCGACAGTCAAGACAGAGCACTGAGGAGATAAAGGACAAAAGACTAGTTGTTTTGCCACATGGTTGAGCTGGACAACAGCCAGAGCATGGACAACAGCAGGAATAGTTTACGTTAGATTCCCTTCTCCTGTTCTGGAATAAGCCTTTTTTCTTGTATGATTACAACTAGGTAGATTAATTTTTATTACTTGTTAAGCATGCAACCCAGAGGTTATCTGCACAGAAGTTTGTAAACTATTTCACACAAGAACATTGACATTAATGTGTCTAGGACAATGCACAAAAGATATACAAAAAAATGTGAGTCATACATTTAAGTATTCTAGACTTCAAAAACATCAAGGCACTTTAAACATAAATATTATAAAAGACAATTGCATTCTGGGTTTTTGTTTTTTTTTTTGCCACAATACATTTGACCTGTTAAAGGCACAGGATTAACAAGTAGGTTTTCAAAATATTTTTTAACCTCAGTGCCAAGAGATCTATGTCCACTCACTGCATACGATACTCCCATTGCTCTGAAAACTTGCATGTTGTTTTCTTAACAGGCTTTTTTACATCTGTCATCACTAATACCCTAAACTGTCTTACAGCAACAAACCTCATACAAGATCAGATGTTGCTATTTTCATAGATGATCAAAGTAGCATCCATTTGGTTAGGCTATTTGAGACACCCTTTACATGGTATTCTGAGCATGGATTTCATTAGTGATAGTAGTGGCTTTATATGTTCAGCACTTGTGCAAAACAGATGAGGTCTTAAATCTGAAACTCAGAGAATATGCAACAATTAACCATTATTTGTTAAGTCCGCTTGAAATGATAATAAAGACCCCACTGAAATTGTGAAGCAAAGACAGAAAGCTGCCCGAACACTTAGCTTTTTAAGGTACAACAAGAATACTGGGTTTAGGTCCTCATTGGAAGTGAAAATCCAACACATACATGTCCCTGTCAGATCTATGTCACCATCCAAAATTCAGTTAATACACACACTTCATATATTTTTAAAGTTCACATAAATTGTATGATAATTCAATAAAAACTGTATAGAATTCTTACCTCATCATGTGATTCACATAGGCTTTGCTACAGCTAGTATTGTATCTGCATAAGCTACAATGGACATACGCAGGAAAGTGGCTTGCAAAATCTTTTATTTCTGAGTAACACTCAATGCATTTGTGAGCTCCCAAACGACACCTAACATAACATGGAAAAGTTCACAGTTAACATCAGTACCTTCGGACAACACAACTATTCCAAACCTTTTGCTTCACATCTGTAAAAAGCTTGCCTACATTGGAGGAAAAAGAAAAGACAAACTTAAAAATGTATCAGAAATATTTATTGTAGGTTCTAATAGTAGACATAAGTCTGTTTTCTCTTGAACTATTGTCATTACAGCTTTTACTTTTTTTTTTATTAAGGTCAGCGTAAGCATCTGTTACGGAGTATTTCTGGAAACAAGATACTGCAGATGAGACCCTCCAATTTCAGCTGCTGCTGTTGTCTTTCTGTACTTGAAACGTTTCATTCACACAATGAGCACAAGTGCGCATGGATTTCCCACCATCCAGTATTCTCTGAAAGCTTTGAAAAAACTACAGATGAAGATCGTAATCCTGCTCTTATCTAATCTTGCTGGTCATTTTTAGACGTTTCTAACAGCTGAATTCTGAGTGTTAGCACCTTACTGAAAAGGAGACACGCATAATCTCTTTGCCAGAGAATTGCTGCTGCGTGTTAACCAATGAAATTATATTCTAGTCCATAAAAGACGCATGGAATTATTAATTAAAGAATTGTCAAAACCATTAAATTGTAAATATAAGGAGAGCATTCTCCCTACAGCTTGCTTTTATCTTACTGACTCTTTAGATTGTTTCCCAAATTGAGGTATCAGACTTTTAACCTTTCAAATAACAAGTTCAAATAACACTTTAAAAACTAAAGGAGGAAAACACTTTTCCCTCCATTAAGCTTGCAAAAAACAGTCAGACAGAGTCCATTCACAGGTCACTTTTCAACATAAATCTGCCTGGTGCATCAATATTGCAATAACTGTGAGCTCCGCACAGAGAAATCTAAGTTTAGAATAGAAAACTTGCCAGAGCATCTGTTTTTCCATCACCAAGTCCATCATCAACAAAATTATGAAGAAAGAAGACACAGAGTTATAATCACAATATCAATATGTGGGAAGTCTGAGTCGTCTTCTGCAAAATTAAGTTGCCAAATATTCTATATTGCAGGATCGTAGGTTATTGAAAAATAATTAAATGATTGGATACTCATATTCAAAGCATACTTTAGCACATTTTTAATGTTCATATTTTACCTTAGATTATGCAATGCTGTATTTGTAACCTTTTTTTTTTTGCTGCTGCTGTTGGTCCACGCATTTTGCTTCTTCAACGTAGTTGTTGGCTTTGATCTTGCTTTCGATTTATTTGCATTAGATCTGCTATGATTTCTAGCGGTCGTATTCTTCGCTTTAGGTGATAACTGAAATGTGGACGTGCTTGTGCTAACTGAAGATCCTGACTGAAGAGCCCCAATAGATGCTCGAATAGTAACCTACAAGTACAAAATGAACAGTTTTTCTATTTAGATTTAAGCTGTTTAAGTTCCTGTTTCTGTTTCTCTCAAAGTTTTAGTCACTTCAGGACAGAAGTGATCATCTTGCATGGCATATGAAATCCTCCTCAGTAAATACTGTTTTGAAAAACATGTAATACTGTTGACTAGAGTAAACCTAAAGTCAGTAGTCTACTAGATTCTTAAAAAGCTCTTTTGGTGGAAAAATTAGCCATGACAAAAAGACGCCTCTCTCTCTTCAGACCCGCAACTGCCTACATCCTACTCGTAAAACCAATAACCAAACAAGAAAAAGTAGCCTTGGAAAATAAACAGATGGGTCAGATCAATTAGCCATGCTCAGAAGAATACCAAACAAATCTATCAGTTCCTGGATTAAACTAAACCTCTGTGTATTGTTGCCTCATGATTAGTCAAGCTACTTCAGATAATTTTTGCTCTCCATCGTAGACCCTTCAGGGACAAATTCTGGCTTCTGAATTATACTTCTTGTCCCTACTTACAGCTTAGAAGCAGCTCAGCTTTTAAGTCTTGTTCCAGGCTCTTCAGTTTCATCATCTACACTCTGTCAAGGTCTCCTAACACCAGAATTTTAACACAAAGTAAGCTAAGCTTTTACTGATTACAAATACTCTGAATCTTCTAAAATACTGAAGTGACTTCACAGAATCCAGAATCACTACCAAGCAACACAACATGGAACAACTGGAAGTCTTACATAAGAAATTATGCAAACACTGCAGATCAACATCCACATTATACGCTTTTCTCCTCACACAAGAAATGATAAATGGAAAGGGACAAATTAACCAACAGCTCAAGAAGGCATTGCTGACTGCACTACCATCACATGCATGAATAGAAGAATGGGACAGGGCAACAATACAGATCAACTGGTGGAAGCTGTGATCTGTTGCTAGCTCTTTTAAGAGGAAACGAGTATTTTTGTTTTAGAGGTAACAAAAATTTCTCTGCTATGGAAAAGAAAGGAGAGAAGTACTCTTTCTATTCCAACACTTTCTCTGCCAATACATTTTTTCCACTTGCTCCCTCTATTGTACTTCACTTACCTTTGTTCCAGGAGGCAATCCTTCCAACTGTTTAGGTTTTCTAAACGTTCGGTGATGCTGAGTCTTGTGATCCATTTTTTCTTTGCAAGTCAAAAACTGCAGCCTACACTTAGTGCAACGGTATATTCCTTTTTTCTTGAAAAAAAGGAAGCCAGTCTAGAGTAAGCAGGAACGTCACAAAAAACAGAATTCTAGTCCTATTCTGTCTCAAAGAATGGCCATCCCGCTTTTAAAGATCAACCTGACAAACTCTTAATATTGCGCAAGGTCAAGACACTCCGTACAGATGTAAAGCAGTGTTACTATCAAGAAGGAATCGGGCTACCAGTTACAGTAAGACAACATGGTAATTCACAATCATTTCTCTGCTTCAATCTGCGAAGGCCATTCTAGTAAACTCCAAAAAAATAAAGCAGAACATTTGACTACGACCTAACGAAGAAATGAAATAGCAGAAAGATTCTTTAAAGAATATCCAGAGATTTTTAAGCAGGAAACTCCTGTCATATAAAAACATGACAAAGTATAACTCACTTAAAAACTTCTCACAATAAGCAGTTCTAGATCTTCATATTTTATTGACTATTTTTATCTATTAGCAACCATACAAATCAGTTATGCTTTTTTAAAAACTTTTTTTTAGGAAGAGATTCATGATATTCAGCATTTCTCTAGCATTAAGAAAGCATCTGCTTACCTGATGCCTCATGTAATGATGCATATACGGTGCTCCGATTTTAATTACTTTGAGGCAAAACGGACAGAGCAGATGTTTTGTATTTTCATGAACTGTTCTGAAATGTGTTTCTACATCTGAAAAAGCTGAGGATCTGTAGTTGCATACCTAAAAAAGACATTTTACTTCTTGTTAGAAGTTTATAAAAAGTAAAAACAGACGGGATGTGTGTGTTGGGGGGTAGGTAACGTAAATACAAAACAAAAAAAGTCCTGAAATACCTGGCAGACATACGGCATTTCACCTGGCTTATGATTGTCCTTCATATGTTGCAAAAGAACCTGCTCTGTTTCAAAGGATAACTCACAGATTTTACAAATAGCTAGAAAAAGTGAAAAGCAAAGAACCATTAATTAGCTTGAGGTCATAATTCAATTGATTATAATACATTGTAATTGTATAAATCTATAAAGGGGAAACAATCTAATGATCTTCCAGCTCTTCAGATGAAAATCTTGACAACTTCAGCAATGTGAGGTCTTTCAACAGTATGAACTCTTGAAATGAAGTTTGCAATAAAAAAACCAAAACACGAATGCCCTCCAACTTAAAAAAATACTTTTTCCAGATAGATTGCTCTGACAGAAGCTGAATGACCGTCCAGCTTTTGCTTACAACCCTCCAGATTATTGTCCTCGAAGTACAATGGCTTTATTCTGAAGTTACTAACCAGCAAAAGACAAGTCAAAAAATATCTAAAATTCTAGGTCACAAGAAGGTTCAGAGCAATATAATCCAACTTACTAGAAGACTCGTAAGGTGTGTGTGTACTTTCAATGTGGCACTGCAGCTGGAATGGGGTGGGAAACTGACGGTAACAGTGCTGGCAGGTGGTGTGGCTTTCCCAGCTTTCACTGCTCTGCTTCTCAAGCTCTAAATGATGTTTCATGTGGTTCATAAACCTAAAAATGATAGTGAACGGGTGAAAAAAGATGTATGCAGACATTGCCCATTATGTATCACATGCAAAACGCAAAGGAACCTTAGAAATATTGTTCTGAAAGCACTTTCAAATATGAAGAAATTCAAGGAGTAAATATTTAAAATATGCCATCCACTCAGACTTCATCACCACCAGTGTTCTCACATCCACACTGTGAAGCACAACTGCAGCTCTGCTGAAAGCTAATAAGCACTAAGACCATATCTTCAAGTAGGACATTCATAGCTTTATCTGGAAACACCTCCATACAAAAGTGAGAGTATTTCAAGAGCTTTCTTTTTTGTAAGTATTTAGGTTGAAGATGATTTATGAAAGACAGTTATCAAAAAATTCCACTGTGCTGATAACAACCAAGAGGTTATCAGAAACTTGGTGGTAGATCCGTACCTAAAGTCACCATCTTTTCTATATCCACATTATGTTAATATATCCATCTGCCTGTGGAAGGATCTATCTTGGCTGAGAAGTCTAAGCTGAACTTATCACAATGTTGGCAGGTCAGTCATTTGTGGAACAGTAAGTTGTCACTGGCACCTTCACTTATACAGATACTTAATAATTAACAGCAAGTTTAATGTTCAGAATTAGAAGAAACTTTCGTTCAAAAACGTGGGTTTGATGTTAGCATAAGGCTGTTCATTTTGACTTGCAGACTATGCCCTTGAAAGAATAGTCCATTTTTCAGTTTTATGTTCTGCTACTTCAGCTTCCCCTAAAGAACACACGTGGAAAAGGAGAATGACCTTAACTTCCAAATGAACAATGACATGAATTGGTCTACCTATTAAAACAGCTTACTGAAGCTTTTTGTAGCACTTGGAAGTAAAATTACTCCATCAAAATAACAGTTGTTACATAAGCAAACGACCAACTATTAGTCACTGCGAATCCCTAAAGAGAAACAACACTCACATCTACTGACATCACCATCAATCAGGATGGTAAATTGTAGAATACTTTGTTGTTGCCCTTTCCAACCCCTAAGTCTTATGACTGTTCTCATTAGAACTACACTATTTCCATTAGACACCTCTAAAATTTGTTCTCTAATCTGTAAATAAGTTAAAGCTACAGATAAACACACATAATAAAAAATAATTCAATTTCTGTTCAATAACCCAGCATTAACAGTTTGCAAGACAAAAGAAATCCTTTATATTTCAAATAGACAAATTCCAAATGCATGACATTAACTGATATAGGCTGTAAATCATTAAAACATTAAGGCAGTGAGTTCAAATACCTTATATTATTTTTAAGAACTTTCAGACAGCTGAAGCACTTAAATGTTGTATGAGTCTTCTGCTCCTGTTGTACCTGTTGGGTATCACCTTCATGTTTCCCATAATAGAAATCGTTAACTAACATAATCAGTTTTCCTTTCTCATATTCAGTAGTCTTGCTTGTTGTAGAACATTCCGTTTGGACCACTCCCAGAAAAAAGTCATTAACCAGATCTGGACAACAGTACTAGACAGAAAGGGAGAGAAGAAGAGTCAGAGACAAAAGGTATAAGACTGCCTTAACAAACTCCATCAATGATAACAGCATCTTAAAACTGAAACTGCCTGCTAATTAGAGTTACATGCAAAGCCTTTCAATTCTATGACACGCTGACTCAAACTCATACTCACATACGCCATTTTTAACTCTGAACTGATCTTTCATTTAGGTAATAAAATACAAAGTATTTTTAACACTGAATAACTATTCTCATAGTTTCATGTAAATAAGTTTCCAGTTCAAATCAGAACGACAGTGTTGCCTAGTGGCGCCTTACTCATTAGAAAAATGTCTACTTCCTAAAATTTAAAAACAAGGCAGAAAAGCAGCTCTCATACAAGTATTCTGCTGACAAGCATAAGTTCATTGAGGACTTCATACAAAATTTTCTTTTACTTCCTTAGGGAGGACATTTATTGAGAACTCCAAGTTTTTTTCCAGCTTTACTGAAAAATGTAGAAATTCTACATCACACAGCAGACACGTCGTCTGTATTCACCTGAAAGAGTGGACACTGAATGCTTAACCCAATAGCTGTACTACAAAGCTTAAGGCTTTAAAAGCAGTAAGTATCTCATATAGGATACGCTATCAAGTTTCCAACCATGAACAAAACCAGAACGTTCATCTCCTGCTGGGAAACAGGTCTTACATGACTACCTTCTACAATGGTAAGCAGTTCATTTTCTGGAGTAGAAAACTAAGTCAGTATACTTTTGTGAATAGGAATTTAATTTAAAAAAAATAAGTTTTTTTTTTTTTGTCATCCATGGCTCTTTCATTCGTTTTAAGTACCAGGTACAAAAGCAATTCATTACAAAAAATGATTAGAGAAAGATAACATTTCTTAATTGTACATTTCTTAATTGTGTTTTGAAGCTAAATAGGACACTAGCTATCATTTATCTTAAATCCTTCAAACTACAATGATTTGTGTTAACAGCAATTGAGAGCATCAAAAATTTCTATTCCAAAGTAATTCATACAGCTTTTTACATTGTATTGTATTGTATATGCATACAGCTTTATTCATTGTATGCAAAGACATTTCTGCTCTCTCTGAAATGGAATACATATGCCTGAGAACTGTGCTAATCTCTGCCAGATTATAAAAAGAGCATTTTCCAGGAAATAACATTTCTGGAAACGATGACAAGTAGGCTTCATAAAGAGTAACGGATGCATAGTTTATGAAAGTTTTGTTTATCACTTTAAGTATGAATTACAAATTAACCTTTTCCCCTCAAAAGACTTTTTAAGTTACCATATGATATATAAAGGAAAAAAAGTTAAATTTAGAAGGTTATCTTTGCCTTAGTAGTCACCTACCACAGACGTGGGTCAACAGGCTGCTACTAGCAGTACTAGTAGGCCAACTTGCATTGCTACTATAGGCAATTGCCTTCATCAAATTCAGTGGCCAAAGGTTCAAAAAGTCACAGCTGTGGGAGAGACAATTCACAGAGCCAGCATATGTGCCTCATTTCACTGGAAAAAATAATGCCCGAAGTAACAAGACTTAGGGCTCTACATCTCCATTCTTTATCTCTCTGACTTCACAATACTTTAGCCCACCTAATCAGAGACAGAAGCCATACTATCTTCAAACTGAAACATTTTTCATAACCAGAAGCCCACTTAAGTTTATAATGCTCATCATCCTCAAATTATTTCACCTTCATATGATTTTTTAGAGGATCCATAAGATTGAAATGAATATTACACTTCGGACAAGCTCGTGGAAATGGCCCTCCATTCTTAATGTTGCTTGACGCAGTATTCGTATCTGTAAGACACATACAAAAGTCAGAACTGGCGATCAGAATAACTGATTTGTTAGTTATTATTCTAGCAAAACATACTATTTGAAATGAAACTGCAACTGATGTGACAGGAGCGACTATACGCAACATTTTACTACCATCTTTGAACTAAAATTCTTTTGCCCAAAATTAACTTCGGTTTGTTCTGTTTGTCATACACTTCTACAAAATCTTAGTAATCATAGCAAAATGGGAGGTGACAGGAACATGACAGAGACAAAGCATTAATTCAGTCCTTCCCACTTACCCCCAAAACAAGACAGATTTTGGGATGTTCTTAAGAGCTTTAAATTCCTGAAGAAGCATACAACAACTTCTATGCCAGGACCATCATCACACAGGGATAAGAGAACTGTTTCTGACAGTAATTTCACCACCTGGTTCTCAGTAATGAGCCTATTTCTCTGTAGCAGTAGCTGCAACCTAGGCCTATTCAGACGCATCACTCCTTCTGAACAAATGTGTCTTTGGAGAACAAATCCTCTAAATAACTACTCCCAGGAATGGATGAAAATAAAGAATAGTGCTCTTATCAGAGTAAATTAATACCTTTCACACAAATTAAAACAGAAATAAAACCAAAAACTGTCTCATCTTTAACGTTAATGAGTAAACCCAATCTTCCAGTTCTCTCCAAAGTGCAAAAAAGCACCAGTGAGAGCTACTTTTTCGGATGAAGTTCTCTTGCAAATACAAGTCATTCACAGATCTGGAGGACTCCATGCAGACTAAGCATGTTAAAACACATTAAACTAAAAACAGTTTCAAGTAATATCTCAACTTCAGGGTCAGATGTACTCTGAAAGGCTATGAAAAAATGTAATAATAAGCCAAACTACACAGATACATTCACCTTATAGCAAGGATATAAATACAGGTTAAGAGATGATTACGCAACAGCCTTATACATCTTGTCAGAAAAATAATACTGCACAGTGCACACAGTAGATATGGATCAAGCAATTTCCAAGAGAATAACATTACTGCTAAAAATCATAATTAAGCAGGTAATCCTTCACATGAGTGGATGACCGTGCAAGAGATGTACTCCAAAACAGCATTGCAAGTCCTCAGTGTTAAAGTTCATAAAACACTTTGACAAGTCTACTGAGGGCAAACTAAGCTGGAAAGTTCTGCAGCAAACCCAGTGTTCTGTAGTGCCTCAGAACAGAGGCACATCACATTTGTATGCAATTAGGGAACTTCTCAGAGACAAACTCATAAAAATCAGGTTCTCAGTAAATACGATGTAGTTCTTCGTTCCTGAATACAGACAAGAACCTCTGGTTATCTTTTGTACATTTCAGGCTGCAATGCGCTGTTTTACCTAGCGCAGGGAGGAGGAAACATTTCCATCAATATTTCATCTTATAGCCACTCTCTGCTGTTTGCTGGGAAAGAGTCTGACAGCAGAGCAGCTGCAAACAAGACATGTAAAAACAAATATGAAATGATTCCATACAATAGAATCACTCTGTAAGAAGCGTCCCATTTTAGTATTACAGGAGAAAATACGTGGCTGGAAATACCTCAAAGCTGAGAATAAATCCTGATTCCTTATGATCAGCTGGAAAGCACTTTCTGGCTGAGAAGAAAACATGCTTGATTATTAATATACTGAGACAGCCAGACTACCTCTTTTCTTGAAGGGAAAGTTATTCAAAGAGCAACCTGAAACTTTAATCCTCCTCCTCCCTTTCTACTAGTATTTTAAACTGTATCAAAATAATCACTGCAAAAGAAGGGTGGAAACTGCAAAAAACACTTGGCAATAGTTAGTCCAAGTAGCAGGATCACAGAACTTAGGAGGAATGTGTACAGGTGTTTTTATCTTGCCTCGCACTCAAAGCAATACAGCAGTTAAGATCTCCCTAATAAACCATACAGAAGTAAACAAAATTATATCCAACTCAATTTTGTCAAACCAGCTGAGAAAAGGACAAAAGCCAAGATATATGGCCCCATCCCTGAGCTCACAGACCATATTATGATCAGTTGAACTTCTCTGGCCTGCTGTTTACATCTTCCCTCACACTAATCTCAGATAGGTTCACAATAATGAAGTTAAAACTAACCAGCTGGTTTCTGCACTGCCCACCCACTATTTGGAATGACCTAGGCCGTTCTGATGGAAAGGTCTCTCATGAACAGCTTCTGTTCAAGCTAATTTAATTTAACTCTGTAAAACATTTGAGATTTCATTTTGTACGTAAAATAATACCTAAGATGCAAACAGTGTTATTTCCAACAAGCAATCACAGTATGCCAATTTGCCCTTTCCTGAAAATAAACCAATTCACTCATTGTCTGCAATATTTCTAAGAAAAAAGTCCCTAAAAATAGCTCTAAAATGCAGAGGTTTAGTGCCTAATAACCTGGCCCTTAAGTATTTGACTTCATCTTGTCCTGAAACCAACACCTCCATTACTATAAGATCATCCTTGGACTGGGGAATCATCCAATCGACATAATCTCAACACAGTGATCAATCTATGAAGCACCATGTCAGCACATCTGAGGTAACAGCAGAGGCCTCGTTTGTCAGCATCCCACAATCACAGGCTGCACACAGCCTTAACACCATGTATGACAAGGTATGTACTTGCAGAAAACTAGTCCAAAGACACTGATCTCCACTCCCAGCTGTCTAACTGTTCCAATTACTTCTTTGGTTGTAATTAGGAACTGAAACCTAAGAACTGAATCTTTAAGAACTTTCTCAATGATCAGAGAGAACTTGTGTAACACAGAAGTATTCCAACAACATTTAAGAAAATAACCTTCTGCTCCACATCTAAGTTGTTTTTATTCAGTGATAACTACCTACACCTAGCAAACTGTCTCCCTGTTCAGTCCTCTGAGGCAGATTCCCAGCAAGAAATGCTGACGTTTGAGCATCTGGAGATTTATCACATTATGCCTCACATGTACTCACTTGTTATATTTTTCTATTTCTTTTTTACTTGACCACAAAAAGCTTTCATACAGCTGTTACAACTTCCGCATTCTTCTGCATCGCTGAGTCCACCTCAGCGCAAGGCCACCAACCCACATCAGGCATGAATGCTATACATTTAATTATGTATAGCTGGGTAGTAAGGGACAGGGATAAGACAGAAGGTCTTTTTCAAGAATCTTCAGTAAAATACTTCAGTTTACTACAGAAACCCTGATTTCAAAAGAAAAAAAATCCTTACATGTTAACAAAATTAGTAATAATTCCTGTTACAAAAAAAAACCACAAAACCTTCACCTCTCTTTGACACTTAAAATCTTCTGAAGATTATTTTATATAGTAAGCTATAAAGTAAGCATTCTTACCTTGATTTATACGCCTCTAACCTAATAAATTCCCTCTTTCAGAAAAGCTATAACCATACTAGAAGATCACAGATCCACTTGCATTTGAATTTTGCTGTTTGTTCATTTAAAAAGCCATCTATTTTAAGGCATTTTTGAAAAATAAAAAAAAATTATTTTAAGTACTATTTAGTATCTAACTGGTATAAAACAGGTCCTGTTTTGAATGATTTGTCATCTTAAAGTGACTCTGGTCTGGTACACTGAAACAAAAATTCCTCCTATCACTGCTGCTTCAGACTAGTTTGATCAGTGCAACAGACCGCACAGCTGAAACTGTCAGACACCTTCACTACTACTGAAAACTTTCCTGAATATTTTGTAGCCATTATGAAACACTTGACTATTGCAACACACATTGTATCACTGAATATGATACATAGAATTAGAATGGCAAACAATAGTAAAAATGGTAACCCTGAGTGCAGGCAGCATACATACTCCTATAACAATCACGTGAAATTAACAGAGTAGGGATATGATGGCCAGATTCTCTCAGGCCTCTAGTAACCTGTCCCCCAACAACACTTTCCACCAATCTAGTGCTACAAATATATATATACACACTTAAGTCAACTTTTGAATACTGCATCTGTTGGCTACAGCATTTTCAGCTTCCTACAGATAAGTGAAGTTCCACAGACATCTCCAGCAACTGTCCCTAACAGAGTTTGCATTGTTGTTTAGGTTACTAAATGATGGTGAGAAGCTAACTAAACAGTCAGACCAGTGTTGGCTAGCAGCTTGTCATTTTCCTCATTCACAGACCTCAGAAATAAACATTACTGTGCTGATTTCAAAATGTGTTTTCTTCAGTGACTCCACACACTAAATTGTCCTCCAGACTATCAGACACCTGCTCCTCTCAAGACTCTGCTTTTCAATACCATAGTCCATAATGGTTTGTGCCCACAGTACTACCCATGAAGTACAAAAAGCACACCAACACAGTCAGGTAGGCATCAGCACATGCAACCAAACCTAATCTAAGAGCCTTACATGATGTAATCATGCAAGTGAAACAAAAAAATACATAACTTAATTTCAGAAGAATTATCTATGTGTTACTTTAGCCTTCAGTGTCATAAGGGAACATAACACATTTAATCAAGTTGAAACAGGAATTATAAACCTTTCAATTTCTCAATTGTGTATGTATCTTACTGAAATAGACATAGACTAAGTATGGTATATTTAAGACACAGTGAATTACAATCCTTGATGCCTTTAAGTGCTTCATTTTTCTGCATAAGAGCCTAATATACATAGTTAATAAATATGCAAGTTTCCTAAATTAGAAAATTATAACTATACTAATACCTGTGCTTTGAAGAACTGGAGTTGAATACCAAACCATGTGCAATAATTACAACCCTTGCTTACTTTAGAAAAAGCTGTTTGTTCCACTAAGACGAGAATCAGATCACAGATTAGTTGGACACATGCAAAGAAATACACTGCCTTCACTGATCAGTAGCTGCAGTGAATACCTAAACTAGAGACACAAAAAATTATCATCTCAGGCAGAAGAGACTAGCAATCTAAAACTTGGTTTATGTTACTTTCATTATGACTGTTAGGCCATTCATTTTACATAGCCCATTACCTTAAAGACAAACCAGAATTTTTTCATCTATAACTTGCAGACTAAAATGATAGGATTATGGTCAGTTATTAGAAAAGTGTAATCCTTCACAAAGAAAGGGGAAATTTCAAGTTGCAGTGTGTTTAAGATTGAAGATACTACATGCTTCCATCTGCTATGACAAAAAAGAGGTTTGGTTTGTCTTTAAGTAGGTAAAATAGTTCCTGCTGAAATACAGCTTAGCTAGCTGAAAAAAAAATTGTTGCCAAATGGTATTTTTTCCTTTCCCCTTTCTACACAGAATCCTTTTGATCCCATTTACTGAAAGTGCTATACATAGCAGTCAGGAAACCAAGATAATCATCACTGGGAATCCACTCAGCAGACTCAGGAAGTTCTTCTGGCACTGTTCCACAGCCCCTCTCTTGCTAACAGCCATTCCTATTCATGTTAGCCGAAGAGCGTTTGATATAAAGAAAATGAGCCTCTATCTGTCAAGAAGATTACAGTGGATCTGGCAGCATTTTTTTATCTGAATGAACATTACATGAATACATCAGTTGATAATTCTAGTGCAATAAAAAGCAAAGTCCGACAACACAAGGTTCTGAGGTTTATTTCATTAAGCACTATATAGTCACAGCATTATATACAGGGGAAGAAAAAAGTTCTAGAGTTCTATATTCTAAAAACTTTATTTAAAATTACAACCCAAAGATCTGCACCACAGTTAAATGCCATTATGCTGTTTCTTTCTTCTATCAACTACTACAGTTATACCCACCTGTTACACTCACTGTTGGCTCAGTCTGGTACTGTGGAACTCCCGAGTTCTGTCTCACACCAAACAGTATACCAGATGTATTATCTGGTGCATCTGGTGGAGAATCCATAATATAATCCTAGTAAGATATTTTCAAGAAGGAAAAGAAATTTGAGGTTTAACATTTCTTTAATTTCAGGCTTCAAAGGGTTTATTCTTAAAAACACATGACCGTTTACAAGTACTCGTAAGTACTCATCTGTAAATCACGTTCATTACGATGTCCCCAGAATAGTTCATTTTGACATTTTAAGAAGTATGCAATTCTTATCAGCGCTTGTTAATTTATTCACATAGCTGTATCTCCAAAAAACAACCGTAAGACCCAGGAAAGAACATTTAATGATACACAACTCGAATTAAGTGAATCCTAACGGTAACTGCTTTTGTACAGAAATCTGATGATGTTTCAAACTGTACTTAATTGTTTTCCTAAGAAAACTGTAGTGCTTTCTTCCTTCAACACAGACATTTATCTTTTACTCCTGTGCAATAGCTACTTGTTTTAAAAGATCTGACATCAGAACTCAGGCAAACAAACCTGCTGGGAACAGAAGTTTCTCAAGGATGATATTGGTCAAACTCTGCACAAGATCAAGCTTTAATGAAAGTCAGTAACACCTACAGCACGCTGACTGCGAATGGCACTCGGATTCATGATAGCACCACGGTTTGTCTTTAACACAGAATAATTTCAAAGGGGCTTTCTGAAATAATACAGTCCAACACGCTTTTCAAAGCTCAGCTAATGCAAAAGTAGGATCGTGTTCTCAGCATCTTGACGCTTTAGAGCACCTGCAAGTGCAGGCACCCTCCTACCCTTCAGCTTAACAGCTTTGTCCGTTAGCAACACCCATAGTTTAAAAAGTGGAATAGTCTTCATTTCTCAGCTGCAACACTGAAAGCTATTAGAACTGAACAACCTCCCTGACCACTCACTAAGTACTGCTTGAAGAAACATGAAAGAACCATGAAAGTTACTTCTCCTTACAAATATTTAAAGTTAGAGGGTAAAGTCAGTAAAAAACACTTCCCAAAATTCATCAGTACTGCTCACATCTCCATAGGCCGTTCATATCAACCAAATCTGGAACAGGAAATATTTTCAGTAATGGCAGTAATGCATCCAGAAAACCCTTGTGATAGAGCTGCATTCCATTTCAACATTGATGTATGAACGGCAGCATGTCGGCACTTGACCCTTCTACTTTGGAATAACACAATTAGTTGCACTTCATCAAACTGTACTTGAAACAAAACTAGAAAGGATTAGCTGCACTTCCCTCAAAAAGAAATGATCACCCAATGCACATACATAAGAAATGATTATCCAGCAGCCATGCAGGGGGCTAGAACTACATGATACTTCCACGTCCCTTCCAAATCAACCCGTTCCATGATTCTATGATACGTGCATTTCGTCATCAACGCATTCATGAAACAAAGACCACAACATCTTATGCAGTAAAGATCAGTCCCTTAGAATGCTTCCCACTCAAGCAAGCATGCAAAGGGATCTTTTCACATTTAAGTTGCTACATTTTTAACGACCACCACACTAAGCATGTTGGAAACAAGTCTCAAGGAGTACACAAATACACATACAGCATTTAGGTAGGAGTCCTAAAACAGGTCATCATAAGTACCAGAAAAGATTTTAGTAAAACAAAAGGTGTTTCTCTCCATCCCCCTCTTTTTATTGTATAACTCTTAAATGAAGACGCTATAGGACCTTAACGATAATGAAGAGCCATTCTTTTCTCTGGCAAGTGATCTAATCCAATGTAACCAAATTAAGCACAAATGTCCAAGTGCAGCTGTGGCAACCAGAATAATGCTAAGAACATTAATAGTTACTAAACATCTTTGCTCTACTTTTTATGAGCAAAAACTACACAGGTCAGAACACATCAGGTTTAACTGAATCAGGTTTAACTGATGGCTTCGTACTAGCCAGAGAAATTACAAGCAAAGCAGCTTAGCCTGTAAACCCCTCTTTTTAGCTAGTGAGCCTGTGGTAGCTCTTAGACTGGGTGGAAGACTTTGCAGAACCACCTTCACTTTAAACATGACCAGTACAACACATAAAACGTGCCTTTCTTCCTCGTGTGGGCTTTGTTTGTTTGTTTGTTTTAAGTGCTGCCACCATTTCTTCAAAAGACCAGGCATTTTGATGGCGTGCTTACAGCTCTCTAGTGTACACTGATTGCATCTGGGGAGAAGGAAGTAAAAGCTGTCATCCTGGAAATTCAGTCTCCATTTTCTCCAAATGTCCCCTTCTGTTTAAAATGCGTATTTTCACACAATTGGCTCTGCTGTTCTACATATAAAAACAAAACATCTTCTCATGCTTCAGAAAACAAAAGTGTTTTCTGAATGACAGAACAGCTTTACCACATCAATGAAAAAAATCCAACCTGCACAGGTGCTCCCATGTGCAGAAAGTCTAAGACCAGTATTCTTAGAAATGATGTTGCCAGGGCTCAAGTAAGAAAAAAAACTAAATGCCACCACTCTATTTTCCAGAAGACTAGCAAAAATGCTAAATTTAAGGTACACGGCTACATTTCCTAACTGTCAGAACCACGCTAATTAGTAACATGCTAATTAACAGCCAATCCACACAGAAGAATTGGAATGATCCATGGCATCAGACCTCTGCTCTCCCAACATTTCACTAGGGAGAAGTGAAACCTGAATCATGCTCACACTGAGGAGACTGCCTGGTCAGTTAGGGGAAGATATGCACAGAAGTGGCTGAGGCTTACAGCGAAGTGCTCTGAGTGCTGAGTTATAGAAAACCTTCATCACTCTTAACGAATGCATCTTAAAGAAGATAATGAGCTGATGCTACCATATACAATAGCAGCAGCTCTGAATTCGTTAGGACTGGCGCAGACAGTACCACTGAAGCCAAACTTAATTCAAAACACTTTGAATCTGAATTAACAATAGTGCTGTAACAGGGATACAAAAATGAAGAAGCAAGTTGGGAAGGAACAGAAAATGCATGAATGAAAATGTAATAGGAAAGCTCAAGGCAAAAAACCATCAATATAGAGCAGTGATTTGGAGAGAAATAAAGGGAAAAGGTAAAGAAATGCAAAAAGCCTAAGAAGTTCTTGAATGGAGACAATTCAAACCAAGGACATGAACCAAAATACAGGTAGCATACATACAGCACTAAGAAGAATAAATGACAGCGTGTCAGGAGTGGTACTAAAAATCACAGAACTTTGCCCAGGAAGCTCGCTAGTATCTCACTAAAAAAGGAGGCACATCATAAAAGCCTTTCCCTCCTCAAAGGGAAAAGAAATAAAGTATACTATAACGAAGTGACAGGAACAATCAAAGGATAAGAGAAATTATTCTAGATAAAGCTGAAAAGCTGGAAGAGTTCAGCTGAAGACATGGAAGACTCACTTTCAGTATGTTTTAAGAAAGGAAAACAAATAACCAACAAAACCATCAGAACAATCTTCCTAACAGGAACACTCAAAGAACTTATTTAGGGTGAACTTAAAATATTAAAGAGCTCATGAAAGCCATGACCAAAACATAAAGACTGTGAAGAAACCACACAGTATGAGATCATCCCAGCAGTGCCACCTTTTTAAGAGACCACAGAATGCACATGCACTGGACTTCCCTGGAAAAGATAGATGGAAAAATGGAAGGAAGCAATCTTCTGCAGCAGAGATTCTGCAATACATCCTAACACTCTTCCAAAGGATTTAACATGCATACTATGTCATGAGTAAATATTTATTAAAAGAAAACTCACAGACTTGAAATATTTGTGTACATTACATGAAATAGCAGACCTTTCCATGTTAACTTGGTCTGCTTTACAACACAGATTAAAGAGAACTACAGAGGCAATCTAGCTATAACACGGATATCTCGAGGTCCGATTACATTATTTTAGGCTTTCAAAGACACCAAGATACTGATTCAGCTACCATGTTTTACTAGACACGACCCAAAATATCTCTCTGCAAATTCCCAATCAACTGCTTGAGACTGAAAACTGGAAAGCACGGGTTCTTCCCTAATGAACCACTAAGAGTCTCCAGGCAACAATTCTATTGTATTGTTTTTCTTAACAATCCATCTTCCCCTCCTCCACAATGATTCAGCACAAGTCTTAAGAATTCAGCATTTCAACTACTGATGCTGCAACTTCTAATCGCCTGCTTCCTTGTTCTCATTGTTTCACTACAGCTGCCAAGCAAACCAAAAAGAAAAAAAACACTTAAGAAGCTGCCACAACAGCATTCTCCTAAGCACTAAAACCCCAGAAGAAGCACTGTGAAAATTTGGTGGGAAATATGCAACACTACTTTAAGAGCCAAAAGAAGTCACTGAAATATTAAACTAATTAATTCATCAACGTTGCAGATTCATTTCTAAGCAGAGAATGTATCTCTGTAAAACTTAGAGAATGAGAATTTCCATCATTTCCCCACATAACCTGAACAATACTGATGCATGGCTAACAATCATAGAACGACTTGGGATGGAAGGGACCTCAAGGAACACCAAGTTCCAACTCCCCTGTCGCAGGCAGGGTTGCCAGCTGCTAGATCAAGTACTAGATCAGACTTACCAGGGCGCCATTCAACCTGGCCTTAAACACCTCCAGGCATGGGGCATCCACAATCTCTCTGGGCAACCTGTTAGAGCATCTCACCACTCTCTCGGTAAAAAAAAATGTTCCCCTGACATCTAAACTAACTGTCCCTTCCTTTAGCTTAAAACTGTTTCCTTGTCCTATCACTATCCTGTGTAAGAAGTTGATTTTCCTCACGTTTACAAACACCCTTTAAAAACTGGAATGCTTCAATGAGATCTCCCTGCAGCCTTCTCTTTTCCAGGCTGAACAAGCCCAGTTCCTTCAGCCTATCCTTGTAGTAATGGTGCTCCAGCCCTTGGATCACCACTGTGGCCCCCCTTTGGACTCTCTCCAAAAGCTCCATATCTTTCCTGTGCTGGGGGCCCCAGACCTGGATGCAGTACTCCAAGCTGGGGCCTCATGAGAGCAGAGCAGAGGGGGACAATCACTTCCCTCACCCCACTGGCCACCCCTCTTCTGATGGAACCCAGGATACCATTGGCCTTCCAGGCTGCAAGAGCACACAGCTGGCTCACGTTGTTTCTCCCATCAACCAGGACCCTAAGTGCCCCTTCAGTAGGGTTACTCTCAAGGAGCTATCCCAGTTTGTATACATACCCGGGATTACCTCGACCCAAGCACAAGACCTCACACTACGCTTTGTTGAATCTTGTTGGGTTTACAAGGGCCCTTAAGAATTTATCAAGATCCTGCTGGATGGCATCCCTTCCTTCTGCTATATCAACTGCACCACTCAGCCTGGTGCCATCAGCAAACTTGCTGAGGGTGCAACTCAATTCCATCCTATGTCATTGATAAAGATGTTAAAGAGTACAGGTCCCAAGATGGACCTCCATCAGCCTCCACCTGGACACAGAGCTGCTGACCACAACCTCTGGCTGCGACCTTCCAAGCGATTCCTTATGCAATGAATAGTCCACCCTTCAAATACGTAACTCTTCAATTCAGAGGTACGGATGTGGCAGGGGACCATGTCTAAGTCCTTTCAGAAGTCCAGGTAGATGACATCAGTTGCCTTCCCTTTGTCCACTGATTTCATTTAATATAATGCTAAGACTTTCATGTAATGTTACACTGCTGTTACTAGCTAAAGCTATCATTCTCAAGCCAAGCAGCGCATCTGACAGTTAGAAAGAGCTTGTAAAATCAGTATTAGCAATATACATTTTCATTATCTAGTGCAAGATTATGGTTCTGCAATCTTTACAGTTTATGTAATGCTAGTCTGTAAGTCTAATCAAGGTCTTCAAATTATTTAACTAAGTGAATCAGTATGTTCCTCAATTTATTCACTATCACATCTGAGTATTTTACAGTTTAAGGGAATAAAAACTTACCTGATTGAGTATGCCAGGCTGTGTTGTTACAGAGGTCACTGGCCTGGATACAGGTTGAGCCACTAGAGGAACCGTGATATTTCTTGACACTGGCTGTGTGGTGACTGGAATGGTTACAGGTCTGCTCACAGGCTGTGATATTGCAGAACTGGAGCGGGTCATCTGCTGTGCTGATAAACATCCAGCAACTGGTCTCTGCAGCGTCTGTGAAGCTCCTGAAACATTCACTGGTCTAGACAATGGCTGAACTGCTACAGAGCTAGCTGTAGATCTGGATACAGACTGAAACACTGATGAAACAGGCATGGCACTGGGACTGGAGGCAGGTGTTGCATAATGGTGACTGTCAGACTTGAATGAAGTAACTGTACCTGTTGCAAAGGATTCCAAAGTTAACATTATATAACTTTTATGGTCAGATATTACATTAAGTGTTGTGGTTTTGTGTGCGTTTGTTTTTTCAATTACCATATTAGGACAATATAATACCTCTACTGGGTGCACCATTCTGTATCTGCCTTCGTGATGAGCTGAAGTTGACTCTGTTCAATATATCTGTCAAAAGTTACATTTATCTTAATTGCAGTTAAATTTATAGCTTTATCTCTTTGCAAATTAAAAGCAGCATTCATAACCATGAATTAAGGCAATTAGAATTTGACTTATAAGTTATAACATTATTCTAAAGTAAAAACCTGGCAAAACAAAACATCATTTGTACAAATTAAGATATGTTCTACTCTACTTCTCTTAAGCTGGCTAGTTTACCTAAGAATCTCAGTCTTATTTTCTTGGAAATAGATGAACATACAAATAAGAGTGCAAACGAAGTATGAACATTTCAATAATATTTAGCTCATCTGGTTCTAAGAAAGGCATTTATTCACCTCTTTGTAGCATGCATAGTAAGAAGTTTCCCAAATGCTACAATTGCTTCAGAAAAAAGAACCATTTTCTCTAAATAATTTCCAAACTTCAGTTTCCAGCACCAAAGGAAATCAAAGAGAGAAGACAAGGAGTCATACTGGAGTTGTGTTGTAAGTGAACTGATTTCCTAACATATCCTAGATAGCAGCCTATTACTAGAATTCTAGTTTTTTTGAAACAAGTGAAATTTCTTAGATGTGATGCTTCCTCCCTAACCAATATTCCTCAGCTATCTGCATCTTCACTTGTTTTATGTTAATTCTAGAATGTTAAAATAATATTCACCAAACCAAAATACTCTTCTACCACCAGATTCTCAATTCATGTTGCTGCCAAGTTTCTTGCTCAAACAAGTGAAAACACGCATATATTAAAGCTCCAATTCAACAAGATCAAAAGTACCCCCTCAAACCAGGGTCAAATTACATCAGAATCTCAAGCAAGAGATCTTAGAACATCTATAAATCGTGCTTAACCACCTTAAGGCTGTTTTCACAGGTAAGTTCATGTAGTAGTCAGACTGATAAATAAATCTAATGGCAGCAGAGCTCAGATCACAGCTCTCAACCTGTTACCCTTACGTAGATAATACTAATGAAAAAGCAGCTGCAACCAACAGATCCAAGCAGGTCTGCATTTTTAAGATACGATAAATTTACTTCTGCAAAAATTACACTATTCTTACTTCAAACAACATCATCTGTGAGCAAGGATTAGCTTAATTTGGGATTCACCTGAAAAATGTACCTTCTCATGTCTGTTAGCAAACCCATAGCACACATTTAAACTCCAGAGTCAAACAAAACAAAAACCTTTGTTTACCTCCACAAAACAAAAAGAAACAACAAAACAGAATAAAGAAAATAGAAAAACCAGCTATTGTAAAATCCTACAAGTTATGGTTCACAAAACGCTCTCAGCTTCAGGCAGCCTGATGCTCTCAAAATCCATATCCTACAAATACACAGACAGAATTTACTGTTTAAAAAAAAGAACATTTCAGAAAATCAGTGCTTTGAATTTATAAACTAAATTTGCATGACAACTGCCTTATCAGAGACTTGACTTGCTCCTTCTCCTCCCCACCTAAGTATTATTTGCCCTGTTTAGATAAAACAGCATCAAACAGTAACAGGAGAGCAACATTTTAAAGTAGCAACAAATGACAGGTTTATATGATTATGAAAAAGTAAGCAAGAAAAACACACAGTAGCTGCAAAAAAGAACAGCTGTAAGAAACATTAAAAGAAATAAATCGTGAATTACTTTTCATCCCACTCAGCTAATCCTCCAAACAGGGAGAAGAGACACTTGACCACACATACGTTGTGCCAGCATGTCAAAGCTGGGGTCCTTCACTATTTCAATTTGCCACGTTAGTCTGTGTAACAGTTAATAACTGCACTGTCAGCAGAAGGTTAAAAAGATGGCCACGTATCGCAGAACACATACCTTTCAGAACAACTAGGAATAATATGCAAGTCTCCATTTGCCATCTGATCAGACAGGAGTTTTCTTGTGTAAAAACTAAGCAGCAGCAGTAAGGAAAGCTGAGTTTGCTGTGGCTTGCCTATTACCAACAATGATTCTGCAAAGTGAAGCCTGACTACTGCCAGGTAGTACTACTTACAAGCCAAAGAAGAACTGAGGTCATTCTTCCATAGCTGTTTTTGATAGTGAAGTAGGAGATTAGAAAGAGAAAAATTGGGAAAGGGAAGGAAAAGAGAAAGTAAGACGTTATACCAGTGATTCTACTTGTGTCAGGACTGAGTATGGACAGCTCTAGAATAAGATGCACACACTGCAAGCCTATCTTTTACCAAAGTTCTTGAAGTTACTGAATTGTATGAAAATTATGCTTCTCACCTGCAATACGTTTCTATCCTTTGTGACTTGAAAAAAATATTTAGACTAGAATGATGCAATGAAACTCAGCACACTGGTTGCTCTAATGTATGTCTAGCACATTAATAACCGTCCAGTTCCATGATCTAATGCTAACAGCCAACAGTAATCCAGAGGCCTTAGGCCTCATAACAATACAGTAAAGGGTATTTTTTTTTGTCCTCCTGGAAGCTGATAACTGCAGAAAGCTTTTAAACTAAACTTCAAATATTCTTCAAAATTTTCAAGAGGATCTAGACTCTTTCTCAAGCATTCAAAAACATGAACCCTTAATAACTACTTTTAGGTGAGCTCTAACATCAACTTCTTTAATACTGAAAACACCATTTCCAAAATTCTTAAGCTAGTGCAAAAAGTATTAAAGGTAACTCCAAGTGAGTGAGAAACAAAGTAAAATAGAGCTCAGATGCAAGATGAAAGTAATATGATGTGAAATGACAGAACAGCTAGTAATAGCTCCAGAGTCCACACAGCAGAGTGAGGGGAAGAGCCTAGCTTAACATCTTGCCTTGAGGTTCTCTACCGTAAGCTATATACCTTCAGAAAATGGTATGGCTATGACAATCTCAAATAAAAGCACAGCAGAGATGAGGCAAAACCAGACAGCATAAAACTAGGCAGTCTTGTGTATTTGATAACTAGAGAATGCTTAGGAAAAACTTCTTAGCAACTGACTATAAGCCACACACAGGATCAAATTTTGTCATTCCTAAAATCAATTGAAGAGGCAAAAATAAGTATTCTCCTTCACTTACCTGCCAAAGACCAAGCACAGGACAAACACTGAATCCTTATACATCAGCCGTCACCACAACCACCTACACTCATTCCCTGCACTACCTGCAATCGGAGAAAACTACAGAACTCGATGAAAAGATCTCTTATTTTACAGGGAGTGAATGAGTTTATTAGCAGAAATCTCTAACTTAGCAGAGAGGCTCGTACTATTCTCACGTTATACACTTTTCCTGATTATGCCTTTATTAATGCACACTTGGACAGTTACCAGCACCATGTCCACACATTCAGACTGACTTTAAACACACAAAATGAGCAGCAGAGAAAAATGAGAGGCGCTGCCGCATGAAGACTAGAATTCACGCATTTACTTCAGTGGGGAGAGGTGAGGAATCTACCTAAATATCAGCTCCATGAAGAGCAATTGCAGCTTTCAGCATTGTCTATACTAGACTTTTAACCATACTACCAATGCTAAAATCCTCAAATGTCTTTGCTTCTACTTGAGAGATTTAAGCTTATTAGCACAGACAGCTGCACATAACCCACATGTTAGGGCAGAATTCACTAAAATCTCCAATTTTCAGTATAGGACAACAAACTGAAGAACAGCTCTAAGATGAAGAACTTAAATCTTAACACTACAAATTCTGTATTTTCAAAGCAAGTTTGAAGTGTCACACTACAAAGTATCTGTCAAATTATGGAAAATGTTATCTTACATGTACTAGCTGGCTTTGAGCTTGAGATTTCCCCAATGAAGATCGGCTCATCATCATCATCATCCTCCTCCACTTCTTTCACTCTCTTTTGCCATGGTTCTAGCTCCTCTTCCTCACATTCCATGAACAATTCTGCCATCTTGAGACTAGACAGTAAATAAATTAATTTAAAAACAATATTCAATAAAACATTCAGTACTTAGTGAGACAGCGTTCAGTAACAAAAATTACTGTACTTGCCAATGATCCCCACAGAATGGCCTCCTCCCACCACATGCCACACAGCTTCAACCTGATCTGATCGAAGGGATCTCCAAAGATCAGCAGTGCATCTAATTTCTGATAATTCTCAATCCTCATCTTTGATATTAAACTTTAGAAAATATCGTTTAAACTGCTTCTGTATAATATATGTAAGTAACCATAAGAACAAGCTTCTGAAACTACAGCAAAAGGTATCTTCTAAAACACCTCTATGACAGGTATGTTACTCATAAGTCATATGAAAGCCCTTATCACGACAAAACATGCAATATACGTGGCAAAACTGAATAACTTAAAGCCTAGATGGAGCTGTATTCTATTCACATATTTAAAAAAACATTAACCCAAAAAACAGACTGCATGTAAACACAAGAACTCAGCACTCACCACATTTGCAAAAACTAAGATTTTACCAGGGCTCCCTATCCCTCGTTACATAATCTTGAAAGCATTTCTGAAAACCACAGGAAATAAGACACTGCACTACTATTCATTTCATAAAACCAAAGGGCTGCCTCTGCAATAAGTGGGATGAGGATTCACAGTAAAACATGAACTTGCATGCAGCAGTACAGCTTCAGGGCTGATCTGCTGGAAATGAGCTCTGTGGAGACTGACCTGAGCATTCTGATGGCCAATAGACTGACTATGAGCCAGCAGTGCCTCCGTATGGTGTCCTTATGACCAAGATGACCAACGATATCCTGGGAAGCATTAAAAAGAACATGGCCAGGAGATCAAGGGAGGCAGTCCTTCCCACTACTCTGCTCTGGGGAGGCCACATCTGGAGTGCTGAGTCACACAGATGACAAAGGGCCTGGAGCACCTCCCACACAAGAAAAGACTGAGAGACCTGGAACTGTTCATGCTGGAGGAGATTGAGAGGGAATCTTACCAGTGCTTATAAACATCTAATGGGCAGGAGTCGAGGGATGGTGCAAGCTCTTCTCAGTGGTGCCCAGCAAGAGGACAAGAGGCAATACTCACAAACTAGAACACAGGAAGTTCCATACAAACATGAGAAAACTTCTCTGAGGGTGACACAGCACTGGAACAAACCGTTTGGAGAGGCTGTGGAGCCTCCTCTGGAAATACTAAGAACCCACCCGGATACTTTCCTGTGCAGCCTGCTTTTGCAGGGGGTCGGACTAGATATCTCCAGAGGTCCCTTCTAACCCCTACAGTTCTGTGACCCTATAGCACTTAATTGAAAGCCTTGCAATTTTCCATAGCTGCAAACTAATTTCTGCCCAGAAACAGCTGGGATTACCTGAAGGTAAGAACTGTTCACTTAGTCACTGATTTTGGAAATGCATCACAAACTCTGATCTTCTTTCTCCTTGACTGTCTCGAGCCCTAACACCAAAACCCTTCGTAAATGTCATGATTCAGCTTAGCCCCTGAAGTCTTAATTCTGTTTCTCTATCAACTGCCCACATTCAATCAAGCTCAGATGTTTTAAAAGTAAGGATTATGGATGATTATGTCATTAAAGGCTATCAAGCCTTATATACAAGGTGATCAAAATCAAGATTACATTTAGGAATTGATACTTCTTAAACTGAATTAATCCTGTAATCTGAAAAGGGTGTTTTTTCAAGAGTTTTCCTTGTAGTTTCCCAGGATCTTCTCTTTTCCCTAAGTATCTCAAGAGCAACATATACATTAAACATTGATACAAGTGCCTTTTTTGAAAATACAATTACTCAAAGTTAAGAATACCTCCTCATTATCTCTCAACAGCATTTGAAACCAAAGTATTCTGCACATATTCAGTAAGAAAATGTCTAATATCTAATAAGACAACTTCGGGACAGGAGGAATGCACTGCAAGATTGGGTGATGGACTGACACTAAGTCTGCGATAGCTTATCACAGAGAAGCAGTTAAAAAACTCCTATTTGCACTGAAGTGTGAAGAACGGGCCTGCTAATGTTGCATGCCGTGTTTTGGGGATAATCTAACATTGGAGAGCTATACTCTTCCTTCCTTCAGCAGATTAAGGTGCTGACGTTAAACAAGGTGCTAAGAAAACAGGACACAAGTCCAGGTTCTTGTCACAGGAAAAGAGAAAGAGTTTGAAGCCAATTTCCACATTACAGAAACAAGAGGGGCCATGTGCCAAGTTTTAAAAGAGAGTCAAAGCCAACTCTTCCTCTATAGACGCCTTTGTTTTACTTACTGAGAGATGACGTTTGTCAGACTTCAAGGCAAAAATCAAAGACCATTTTAAGAGCCATTGCTCATGGAACTGAACACATATATATGAAAGGGAGGGGAATTTTTATTTAAGAAAATCAATTTTATTTGACCTTAGGAAAAAAGTAATCGGTTATAAAACAAACTCAGAATGTGAGAGCACAAATAGTTTATACAAAAACTGAGCAGGTACCAAACAAACTACGTTAGCATGTGAGAACCTCAGTTGCACTGTAATGTGACTGAATTTATGTTAATTTGATAACGTAAGCCTGGACTTTCAGAAGGTTATATCAACTCGTGTCACCTCTTATGAGCCATTCCATTTCATGAATCCACACACCTCAAAGAATTCTCAAAAGGTGACTCAAAAAGAAGCAACACTTTTTAAAAGCAAATATCAAATTATTTCAGATCTTTCCATATCATTCATTCCAACATCATGAATGGAAGCCATGCCTTCCCTGGCAACACAGTCAGCCAAACAAGCTCCTACCTTGCTCCTGTGCTGTTCCTTCAGCTGTGCTAGCACAGCTTTTCATGGCACTAGGACACAAACCTGTGTACGTTAAAAATAGCCTGGTGTGTCTGAAAGGTCAAAAAATCAGCGGCCTAAGGAATCACAACGTAGTAAGGGGGAACAGGTTTGACTACAAGAGGTGTGCAGGAACTGCTCAAATGGCAGTGAAGGCTAACAGAAACGTTTACATCAGCTTTTAGCATACAGTTTGCTTCAAAGTTTTCAACTTTAACTTTATAAATGCAGAACATGCCCGTCAAAGAGTTCTGCTAGTTGTTGCTCTCAAAGCCAACATTAACAGTGACTCCTTCTGCCCTCTCCACCAATATATGCCAGTGGATGTAGTCTCCACTGCGTTGTTTTTTGTTTGTTTTTACTATGTACGAACACATGCATGCATTCGTACACACATCTCCTCAAAAGCAGCCCATGGATCGGAGAGGTCCATAACTTCAGTGACATCCTACATATGTAATTATTTAAACCTCCATTCTAACCTAGAAAGCATCAAAAGTTGTGAACAAGTTCTTCAAAACACTTTACAATAACATTAGAATGTATAAAGATATCGCTTAAAAAGGCAACAATAGTTAAAAAAAAAAAGGCTTCCTGTTTTCATCATTGCACAGCTGATGCTTGTCTGCCTCTGGCCAGCAAAAACTAAGGCTAGTCATTGAAATTAGTTAGGCTTACATACATAATTAACATCCTGAAAAAAAACCATAAGACCATGGGCAACACCAGAAGGCAATCCATTGAAGCAGTTGTTAGAGATGTACGGAAATGAGCACTATAGAAAATCATGGCAGATATAGCTGCAATAAGACTTAAAATTGCTGGAAGCCCGTGTTTCTTCAAATGCTTGTTCCACTCCTATGGTCAACTACAAAGGTTCCAACACTCAATATTTCTTCAGATTGCTTTAAAAGTACCTGAAACTGAATGACCAGCATGGAATTGGCTGTGTGCTTGAAGAGTGAGAATGCCTGGATTAGTCAGAAAGCTTCCAGGTCAGCCTTGTTTGTCCTCTCTCCATATTGCTTATCAATGAATTATTCAACCTTTATTTTTATTACCCTCTGGTTTAATAGCCACACTTCAAATTAAAGGGACCATGACTTTATTTACAATACAGGCTGATATTATGAGCACCTACACGTAATTATCCAGGTAACCTCTCACACAAGTTCACATGAGCTTGGCGCCATGTTAGGTGCAAAAGAGCATGAGATCTGCAGCTTCCTGAGGAATGAAAGTAACCGTATTTTTGTTGGGTGCCGCACTTGCTTCTGTGGCGAAGAAACAACAATGAAACAAAAACTGAATCTTAAAGTTTTAAAAAGTTAAGAGCATAAACTAACCTCCCTCAGGAAAAAAAAAAAAAAAAGCCAAACAAACCCAACCAGCGCTCCGCTCCCTGCCCTGCGATGCTATAAGCTCCGCCTAGGGAAGGGCAATGCCTCCGCAAACAAGTCAGGAGTTCACACCCCGCGCCACGATGGGTGCGAGGCGGCGGGAGGCAGCCGGGTCCCGAGGGCTGCCCGGAGGAGCTTCCTCCCGCACCGCGTCGCTCCCGGCACGGGCTGAGTGCCGCGCGTCCGCCAGCAGCGCCGCAGCCCGCAAGGAGCTCGGCCGAGGGCCGTGGGTCGGGCTCCGGGCGAGGCCTTCGCGCCACAGCGGACGGGAGGAGGCCCGGCCCGGGCCCGCTGCACAACGCCGGCAGCCGCGGCCCCGCGCGACGGAGCCTAGCCTAGGAGACCGTCGCCGAGACGGCCCCTGTGGAAAGAGCCTCAATTTCCAGTGGGGCCTCCCAAGGAAGCCCTCGCATCCCGGTGCCCCGCTCCGGAGGCCGCAAGGCCGCGCTCCGACCTAAGATGGCGTCGGTCTCACAGGCGACAATCCCCCCGCGGCCTGCCCGCCCGCCGCGCAGCGAGGCTCACCGCGGCCCGAAGGCGGGGGGCCGGGAGGGCCGAGAGCGGCGGGCGGACCGGCTTACCGTGCTCCGCGTCCGGAGGAGCCGCGGCGCGCCGCCCCGCTCCTGGCTGCCGGGCCGGCGGGGGGGATGGGAACAGCCGCGCTGGCGAAGCCGCCTCACATCGCCGAACAGCGGCGCCCCACCTCAGCCGCCGCCGGGGAAAGGAGGGCGGGCGCGCGGGGAGGGGGGNTGAGCAAGGGTCATCTATTCCATGCAGCCTCTCTGGAACAGGCCAGCGGCTGGAGACGGGACAATTGGAGCTTGTAGGGCCGCGCGGGGCGGGGCCGGGCGCCATGTGCCGTGTGCCATGTGCTGGGCCTCACACCCGGCCGCGCGCCTCGCGACACCGCGGCCTCGCGCCGCCTCTACCCCGTTGGGCGGGCCCGGCCTCAGAGGTGGGGGTCAGACATCTGGGGTGAAGCTGTACCCAGGGTCAGCGTGAAACACAACCGCCTGACCAGAGAACGTAGGAACAAAAGCACCTGAGAACAAAATGTAGAACGTGGAGCTGGTGAGGCTCTGAACTGAACGCAGTTTTTCCACTGGTTTTTCACAGCAGTTCACTCAGCGGTTGCATAACAGAACCGAATGCAAAAGCAGCCAGTTGCGGAGCCTCCCGGAGCACAGCACTGCCCGTGCTTCCAATGGAACTTCACCAACCGGCAGGACGAGCCCTTAGCAGGGCAGTGGGCGGGCAGAGCCCTGCCTTGTAGCACAGCCCCGTAGGAGCTGCTCGTTTTCCATCATTTATTCACTGATGTGAAGATCACTGAATCACAACGTGACCAAGAATTTCATTTTTTTCTCCTATATTTTAGCCTTTAGTGCTCTCACACCCTCAAATATTAGTTACAGTAACCTCTGTGTCTCTGAAAGCATTCCAGCTTAGATTCTTCTTCTTTTTCCTCACTACTTTGCTGACCCTTCTACCATAATTTAAAAAAACAAAAGTGCAATACTTCTAGAAAAATATGAAATTATTTCTGGTGAATTTTAAAGGTAAATGGGAAAGTTCTTAACTAATTGTATTTTTTATCATTCAACTTTATCTGCCCATGCTTCTCGCACCTTACTGTTAGTGACATCTGTCACAGCTGCCTTTGGACTTGCCCAATTTATTTAGCATAAACTCTCTCTCAAATATAGGTATTTTTTAGAAGAATAAATGAAGCATCCTTATTTTTGTAAACTGAAGCTCTAAAGATCAAATTGCTATGTTTAGCCTGCAAAATGTTCTTCTCATCTGAACCATCATCTTTAGCCTTGAGTTGCTTCCAAGGTTCGTCAGAGAAACGAACCTTGAAGAAAAGAACCATGAAGAAAAATATGCACAATGTCTAGTAATTAAATAACCGCTACTTAGTATTTATGCCTCTAAATCATTCAGTTTAGTAACTAAAAAATACACATCCTGCCAAAGCAGGATACAAAAAATAAAGAAAGACTCGTTATACTTGGCAGGAAATTGAGAAAAAGAATGGGTACTAGAGATGGGAACTTAATTTAGGAAGAAGTGTTCGGGGAAAAAAGGAATAATCCAGTTGTTTGAAACACATTTTAACAACACATGTACCTACTGAGAAACCACTGTGGGTGTTAATGTTCCATCTAAATCAAAATAAATACAAAGAGAATATTAAGATTGCAAGGTGAAACAACAGAATTAAGATCAACTTTACATGTTAACTAACCTTGTGCATTCTGTAGGTACACAACTGCATACAGTCTGGTCTGCAAGACCATTACCTGAGTCCTTGAGCAAATGTATTTGAATATCACATTTTTGCACCATCCTACAGAGCTATAGGAGCAAAACAAGTTTACCAAGTGGGATTAATAATCATTCACAACTTTGCAAATCACAAATGAATGAAAGCTAGTAAATAAACCCCATAATTACAAAGGATTTCTTTCCAAGAGCCCCTTAGTTGATAGATGAGCATCTTGGACAAGCTTAATAGGTAGATAATTAGAAATGATGAATGCAATTACCAACTTTTTTCCGCATATCAAGCAGCACTTGTTCATATTGCTCTTATTTTACTTGTCATGTTCAGGCATTTCAGAGCAAGAGGTGTCAGCTAACTACGAGGATTTTGCAAGTGGGATATGGGAAGGAGGGTAGACCAGGCAGCAAATTGGAGCCCAAAGCATGCCTTATTGAGGGGTAATTAATAAAAGATTGTTAGCTGATAACTTGCAGGATGGAACTGGGGGAAAGTTTTGGCAGGAAGAATATGAATGAAGACATTTTCTTGTACATTATGGTTTTAAGGGGAACAATATAGACAGTGGTTAGAGGATTGTCACTGAGAAGTGTAGAGTTTTTCTCTGGTATGCATTTCTCAATAAGGTGGCAGTTGCATTCAGCTGCTTCAGCTCAAGTGTAACAAAAAAAATTAATGGAGACTGGAAAAGAACTAGCACAGTAAATGACTGTCATTTATTTCTGTAGCCAGAAGGCCTGGTATAACTGTTCTCAAGATGGTAATCCATTTTTCTTTTATGGAAAAAAAGCTTGGGGTTAGGAAAAAAAAACCTCACACTGTTTCAATTGTCATGTCTTTAGACAGTGCATCAATGTATGCAAAAGCCTGATGATTACTTCTCACCCTGGCACCATGCTATTTAGCTTGTTGATCCTTTTACATTTTTAACCACAGCCATCTCATCCATATGTAGCTAAAAGGCAAATAGGCTCCATCAGGGTTTTAGGCAACACAGATAGTTCAGTTGAACTGCTTTGTGTTCCCATATCAAGGCTGAAGAGCTAGATACTGGGAAATCAGTTGATACTCCAGAAACCTTGCTATGCCAGAATAGCAGAATTTGTTCTTAAGGCATATAAACTTACTTCTTATCATGAAGTCCTAAGCCTAGCTAGTGTTCCATTCTAGATTTAGTGCTGCTGAACAACTGTTAAAAATATACCTAATAATGTTTTTTTAAACCCTTCTGAGTAGCACTCTGTTTGTGTCAGATCACAGTTTGAATACAACCTGGGAATCAGGGTGCAATTGCTAGTTCTAATTTTGTATGTCAGCAAAGAATATATAGCTAAGTGAGGAAATCTTACTCATTAGCATTGTAGTTACAGGTTTGTTTAGTATTATTTGTTATTCTTAGAGGCACTACACACATACAGCAAGTACCAATCTGTGTGACATTGCCGTTGGAGCTGCTGCCAAAATTTTATTAGAATGGATAAGTTCAGATGGGAAGCCTGTAACTATGAATGCACAAACAGGAACATCTGCAAAACAAACACTATTCAACACATGTATGGTTTACTCAAGTATTCCGTAAGGTATGCTTGTAAAATTGATTGCATTTAGTCTGATGTGGTTTGTTGTTACAGCATCATACCTTAGGAATTTGGCACAAGTACAAACGCTAAGGGATGATCTGTTTCTAACATTATTTTATGTTAGGCATATACAACTTGTTTGCATTTTCCTTGTTGAGACGATATGAAAAGTCTAACGTGCAACCCTAAAGAAAAGCACAAGCATCCAGACTTTTAAACATTAAGGTATGCCTCTGTAAATTAAGAAAAAAAAAGGAACTAACCCCAAACATAAATTATTTTTTTAAACACATTCGGCATACCATCATGCAAGATAAAAAGTATATATTTATAATCAAGGAGAGTTGGTGTCCCTTCAGTGCACATGTACTTCTCCTGTCAACATTACTCCGACTCCTCAGGCCAGAACACATTCAAAGCTGTTTAAAATTACAAGAAATGCTTGAATCAGATGTATTCTGTAAGAGCGTAAATGGCTGCAAACAGAGCTGTTGCTATTACAAGTCTAGGTTGTTATTTTGACAGATAAGAGAAATATTTCTTAAAGAAAATGTTCAGTTTCCAGATGTTTTTTGTGGTGACCTTATGTTAAAACAAAGTTAGTAGATTAACACTGTGACATAGCCTTTTATTCTTTTCTCATTTAAGAGATTGATTTTAGAAGTTAATACTTTGTACACTCGATTATCTATTGCAACTAGTTGTCCTGTTCTCACATCAGTGACAGAGGGCATACACCTTGTCTTTTGGACTCATTTTTATCATTTACCTAAGAACAAATTGAATCCTAGATGTTTGTTACAGTCTGTACTCCACGCAGTAAAGAAAATCCAGGTAGATAACTGTTTCGTTTTGCTTTCTGTCCATTTCTATCCAATTCAGTAATTCAGTAGTAAAGAACAATGTTCCATTGAGTTGATGACAGACACTGTTGTAATACTTGGCAGAAGCCTTCACTAGTGTGAGAAGTGACTTAATACTGATTCAACGTATGTCCTAGAGACTTTTGTTGAAAAATGGCTCTATTCAATAAAATTTGTAGTCATATTTTCTACTCAAGGAAAAAAAAATGGGGCAGAAATTCATGTGAATTTATTGAAGTCTTGTGACAGCAATTGCCAGGTTGTTCTGACATGAAATGTGAGACTGCTACTGCTTGATCTGTTTTTTTTTCTCTCTGTATCTCTTGCTCTCACAATCCTGGTCAGAGAAAAAAAGAGATATTGTGCATGACTCCAACAAGGGAGTTCTGAAACTACTGATAATGATAATGCTGAAGGGGTTAGATGATGCACCTTCTTTGATATAATAAAATAACTGCGTTGCATCACTATGAATTACTACTGGGAAGATTTTAATAATAACTGAAGAATAAACAAATGAACATTCCGGCTCCTAAGTTAAAAGTATTTTCTCGTCACCCAAAAGAAGGAACTAATAACACAAAAATAAAGGAAGGAAAGCTGTTAAACCTAATTTTCCTTTAGTAGAATATTATTCAGAATTTCTGCTGAGATATCAGCAACTGTGGGCAAATCACAATAAGGAAAAAGTGGCACCGTTTTAGATTGTTAGATTTACTTATATCCTTTACAATGAACTGTATTTGCACGGCAGTTTCTGCTCATAAAGCTGGTACTGGAACTGCTTTCTTGGTGCTGTTACCACATTCGTAATATATGTTCATGAATTATGAGAAAATCTGAGCCTGATCATTCTTTTTTTTATTTTAACAAAGTTGGCTGCTAAACCAAAAGGAAAAGAAGTATTAGAGTAGCAAAGTATAAGGGGATGGGGATTGTCTTCTTATCACACCAGATCCCGATTTACTCATCAGGCTTGAGTCATTCTTACTCAGTGAACACTTATGTGAAACAACGACGAAAAAGATGGCTTATTCCAAAATCCTTACTGGTATGGGTGAGTGGATCTTTAGCAGTAGAAGGAAATAGGAAGAGGTCTTCTGTATCCTAAATGAAAGCAACTTGATCTGGACTTTTGGGTGAAGGGGGAGCACTGCTTCCTTCCCTTGCTTACAAAACTAGCTGGACATACAATAACCCGAGTTGGAAGGGGCCCACAAAGATCGTCAATTCCAACCCCTGGTTCCACAAAGGGACCACCCAACTGCAAATGCTCCTTCAGCTGCGGCAGCTCTGGGCCATACCCACTGCCATGCCATGCCCACCGCCCTCTGATGCAGACCCTTTCCCTAACCCCCTCCTGCCCCTCCCCTGACACAGCTCCATACCATTCCCTTAGGCCCTGTCACTGTCCCCAGAGAGCACTGCCCTCCACTCCCTGTGAGGAGCTGCAGCTGCCATAGGCTTCCCCTCAGCCTGCTCTGCACTGAGCAAACCTGGGACCTCAGCCACTCCTCACACATCACACCCTCAGACACTTCCCTATTTTTGTAGCCCTCCTTTGGACACTCTTCTTATGTTGTGATGCCCAAACCCGCACCCAGTGCTGGAGGTGGAGCCATACATCACAGAGCAGAGCAGGACAACCCCTTCCCTCACCCAGCTGGCAGTGCTGTGCCTGATGCACCCCAGGGTATGGTTGGCCCTTCGGCTGCCAGGGAGTACTGTGACTCATGAACAACTTGCTGCCAACCAGAACCCCCAAGTCCTTTCCATGGGGCTGCTCTCCAGCCCCTCGATCCCTGGTCTGGGAGGCTGCAGGCACAGCCTTTGCTCAGCATTGGGCACAGAGGACTGAGGAGGGATGGAGGGCCACAGAGATGCCTGCTCTTCTCACTGCAGGGTGGTACCAAGGGATGGAAAAGGCTGCAGCAGCCCCCAAGCACCCTGCAGTCAGCACACAGGTGATGGTTGGTGCAGGAGAGTGTCTCACTCCCATTATCGTGTCCTAGAATTTTGCATTTACTATGCAGTTCAGAAAATATCAAAAGAAAGAGTTGGCCTCTCTAAAATATTGTTTCACAAAAATACCATGCCATAGACTTCCTTTAAGCTGTATTTTTGCCAGGTTTTGTCAAGGATATCTGGAAGGTAAATATTCTCTCCTGAGTTCTAGAATGTTTCTCTGTAGCATCTGAATGACTACTTTAAAGTAGTACAATTATATCATTATTTTAAAAAACATAAAAAACAAAACATTATTTAAAGTGATTAAAAATGATTGAGTTTTTTACTGATCCCCTTACTGCTATTTATGAAGACTGAAACTGGCCAACAGGCCTCAGATCTATGCAGCTAGTTCTTCTTTGCCTGAATATTCAGCAACTGACTTGTTTGCCTTTCCTTCAAGCTCCTGCATGTTGGACATACTGTGTTATTAACAGGGATTCCCACAGTGCTTTAAAAGAAAAAAAATTGATAAAGTTGCAAGCTGTAACTCTGAAGTGGTATTAATATTGTCCAGGCTCTCCTCCACCTCCAGATTCTCGAGTATTTGGTCACTGACTAAAATTTAGACAGCCTGTGGATCCTGACACATTACAAAACAGAAAGCATGCCGCCTACCTGGACTGCACGTCTGGCAGCTCTGATATGTTTGTACTTTAATCAAAATGCAAAGTCCATCTGAATACCATGGTAATGCATACTACATCAGTGTTAATATTGACTTAGCTCTGAAGCAGACAAAGTAGCTGTTTGTTGTGTAACATCTCAGGTGTAAGTGCTCCGAACAGCTTGAGTGAAAATCATATTTATTTCATGGAAATGTGGAGGAGGGGTCAGAAATTCTTCCAAAGAATATAGTTTATTCCTGCACCTTTGAATAGTAGTAATAAACTGACATTAAATTTGGAAGGGCCATCTGTAAGAAACAGATTTTTTGTAAATGTCATTACTTAAAGATTAAACCTTCATTTGGCTTCTTAGAGGTATTTAGCCCAGTTTACTAAGGAAAGGAGATTTATGTTATCATAGCACATGTGCTCCTTTAATAGGTTTTGAGCACATAGGCTGATTTGAAAAAAAAAATTGATAAAATGGTAGATATCTTTAAAGTAATTAAGGAATTCAAATTTATAAAAATAACTGTTAGGTAGACAGTACTCATACTGAGATTCGGAATGAATAGATGCTCATTCTATCCAGGAGAGAATTAGAGAAACGCCACAACTGTGTCTTCCACACGAGTTTGCAAACAAGAGCCAGATTCAATTTCTTGTGATTTTCACAGCCCTGAGTTAACAATGGGGAAGCACCATTATTGAACTATGAAAGCAAGGATGGTGTATGAACACTGAGTGTCTGAGATGGCTCCCAAAGCACAACCAGAGCCTGAGTAACAGCCTGTGTCATTCTGTCACCTCTAGCATTTATTAGCTGTTTATCACAAACAATTATTATGCTGACTTGTGGTATTACATTTCTGCATACTACAGGCCTTCTTATCAAAATAATCATCTCAGTTTTAAAACTGAAACCTACATCTTTTTTGCATTACACAATGTTTGGCAGGGGGAGGGAAGACATTATTTCTGTGCTAAGTTCTCACCTTGATTATCTTTGTTTTCTTCCCTATTTCACCAAGCCACATAGCATTCTGTCTCCTCTCAATGTGCTCTGCTGTTATGTTATTCCAGCTGCCCACATTGCATAAGTGCATAAAAGTAGTGATGCACTAGTTTTTCTTCACATTCTGTCTGGCCAACATTACTCTTCCTGTCAGCTGCAGTGAAGATGATACTTCTGTGATGTGGACCCACATTAAGGTCTGCTAGCAATGGAGTGCAGTGTAGCATTACTGTAAACATTAGAGTTATAGGAGAGAAGTTTGATGCACTTTGTTTTGATACTTGACTGATGTGCAGAGAGCAAGTGGAATTTTCATACAACATTATGATTAATAGTATTGCATTACTGTGGCCTCGAACAACAGAAATACTATTCTGGTGCCACAATTATAATAAAAAACTATTAATTGTATGAGCAAGCAGTACTAAATCACAAATGACAATGCTATGAAAATAAAATCCATCCCAGGAAACAGTACAGATAAGCAAAGATCACACGGAATTCCGCAAAGAATCTCAATCATGATGTTCTATAGCCCACAGATTTCTCTATGAAGTGGTTTGTTTGCTTGTCCATTGTTATTTTTATGTGCTTGCAGCAGATATTTGCAGGGTGATTTTCTTGATTGTGCTAGTATATTAATACAAGTCTATGTGCAGCAAATTTTTTTTTTTTCCAGACATTAAATATCTAGCAAAACACTGAAGCCCTAAACAATTGGTGGTTTGCAGTTAATTTCATTGTTACAAACAAAATGTGTACGTAGGGCTGGTAGTTTTCTCTCCTGTACCACTTGTAATATATGGCTTCACTGGGAAACATTAACAATGGGTCAGTCAACTGCTATTGCTTTTATTTAGACAGGTGGAGTACAGATATTAAACTCAAATGATAAGCAGATGCCTATCTGCATGTGACAGCCTTTTAAAAAAGATGTTTTCATGTTTTCTAAGCTAATGTGAACACTGCGCATATCCTTTACTACAAGCTGGGATTACTCCACAGATCTGCCAATCCCCAAAATTAGTTTTTTAAAAGGCCGTGTACAAGTCAGTGGAACACAGCTCATCCCTTTGAAGGTCTGAGACAGGCTAATATTTTACTTTTCAGGAAAGATAAGGATGAAACATCAGGAAGCAGTGGCATATATGGAGAAGTGATGCTTAAAGGCAGCCTTCTGTTCAGAATTACTCTGCCAGGGAAGGCTTTCACACAGTGCTGCAATTTAGGCTACTGGCATTGGCAAAAAGTTAATTCTTGAATAAAATATCTCCTGGAAGTTAACCTAGTGAGGCTGACATATCAATTTAAAATAAGAATCGGATTTTGCTCCAAAGTAGAACAGTTACATTCCAGTTATACGGTTCCAGGTGGCATTTGAGGCTGAAAAACACATTTTGAAAGAAAAACATGTATTAAGATTGATAATTCCTATTTTAGTAACAACTATCTCAGCAATTAAAACATTCTAAAATTAAATACCATAGAGTGTTAATAAAAATCTACATTCAACAAAGAATCTGATCATCATATTTTCTAAACAGGTCTTGATCTGACTGAATAAAGGCAGCGCTCAGCCTAACCCTCTGTACTTGCCCTCATACCAGAGCTCCTGGCTGGAATGTTTTTCACACCGAGGCAGACTGCCTGCCGTTATCTGCTTCTCCAGCGCTAAGTTGAAAAGAAAGTCGCACATTCACATATTTAAATTTATATTCCTGATATTTGCAAATTTAATGACCATGTGGAAAAATAAAATCTTTGTGCTCTTACGAGAGATATATCATAGAAACCTTTGTTTTCCAAATCAGCAACCTCATTTTCCCTCCGAACTTGAATTGTAGAATTTACCAAGAAAGTGGTGCCGGATGCCATGAAGAGGACTGTAATGAATGAATTAAGCAACTAGAAACAAGGAGTTGTGGTGTTTCTGATGACATTGGTACTGAGTAATAGTTTTCTATGCCATATTGATACAGAAATTTATTCATAACAAAAAAAGCAAATTAGCTCTTTTCTGGGTAACTATTTCATTTTTAATATTTCTCAGAAATTCTCGGGTATTTTTGTAACATTTGCTCTCCAATTATTTTTGTTTCAACTCTGAAGAATTCAATCATTGTTATGTAGCACATTGAAGCTCAGCTCCAGCTTCTAATTCCCAGTCGTTAGAATCAATGCTGAGAACACCCTGCAAGGTTTCCATGTTTTAGTGAAAAACAAAGATTTCACATTAGAATTCACACCCACCTTTTGAGAAGTACTTGATTTTTTCACAAATTCCAAACATGATGCTTAGTTTCTGATCACATTTGTTGGGCTTTTCTTACAAGGTTTATTCAGCAAGTGTACACAATTGGAATGCTAAACAATGCTCTTTGATGTACAGTTTCCTTTGGACTGGCAGAAAGCTTACATGCCATATGGCTGTCAGCTAGACACAACCTCAAAATGACACTGAGAACACAGTCAGGAAGAAGCATCTCTGTTAATGAGGAAAAAGCTTTAGAAATGCCCTTGATGTACTTTGTATCTGCAGTGGTCAAGATACAGAGGAGTCAGAGATGGCTGAATGGGAGCTAGAGCACAGCACATAGCAAATCTCAGATGCAGTTTAACAGAGGTGAGAAAAGATGCAGGTGAGATGAAATTAAGCTTCTGCAGCAGCAGTCCCAGATGGACTGTTGTGAATAACTGAGCAATGAAAACAGTAGCACTTGACATGCTGCCACTTGCCTTGATCTTCGTGGTCAGGAT
The DNA here is from genome assembly GCA_016647715.1 of Pavo muticus. Classification (NCBI taxonomy): domain Eukaryota; kingdom Metazoa; phylum Chordata; class Aves; order Galliformes; family Phasianidae; genus Pavo; species Pavo muticus. The sequence continues at coordinate 671,176 of JACDJE010000001.1, read as the reverse complement.
GAACTGGCAGTGTAAACTGAACACAGAGCTTACTGTTGATTTGGCAGCAACTCACAGATAACACAACTCCATGTTCTTTTGTGACCACCGTCTTAAGAAAATATTTAGTGCTGTCTATCTCTATGGCTGCTGCTTAGTTATTTTGGGTATGCAGGTAACCTTGTTTGGTCTCTTTAGCTGTTCTATAATGAAAATCTGACTTTGGCATGATTTCTGCCTTCCCATTGCTGGTCTAGCATTGGTAGAATTTGATCAGTAACAGTCCTAAGTGCATTGTAGGCTTTCTGGATTTCTGTGGAAGTTTGGGGCTCCTATTTTATTTTTATTGCTTGCACATATTAAAATCCTATGCTCATTTGCATCATTTTTGAAGTGATTGTGAAAGTTATTTCAGCCTTTGCAAATATGCAGCCATCCTGAAATTAGCTCTTTCAGCAGGAAGAACTCAACTTAGTCGCCATAAAATGCTTGTCCTTTTTCATATTATCAGCTTGTTCTGCTTCTGCTAAGATTACGGATGGATTTCTCTTTTCAGAACCAACAATGAGACACTTAGGAGGCTTTCCATCTGTGTTCTTGCCTACAGTAGTCTTCACTTGCTGACTTAAAATGTGAACAAAAGATCTCTCTACATGACTCTCAGACTTTTACACCATAATGTTTTGTACTGCTCTATTTTGAATTAGAATATTTCTCTATAAACTCACTTTAAGTTATGATTCTGCCAAGAAATTATACCTGTTTCAAAGAATGTTTAGAATTTGTTTTATCTTTAAATAAACAGTGTATTTTTGAATAGTATGTGGACTTACTGCATTAAAAGGAGGATGGAGAAACTTTTTCCACTGATGCTCATGAGATATGAGATCTGGGAACAGCACTTGTTCAGCACTATGACTGCTTTAGAAATTCACTTCCATCTGTATTCTCTACTAGCTTCTCTTTGCTACAGGTATATTATATTTTACGATACTAAGGAAGGAAATACTGCAGCATTGAACAAAAGCACATGGCTAATATACCAGTTCCCATTAAATATTTAGAACTGTCATATTTCATAATCAGAAGACAGAAGTAACAAATTAGAACAACTCCATGCTGATTAAAATGACTAATTAAGTATTAAAAGCTGCAAAAGGAAGCACTGTTTGAAAACAGAATCCTCAAGTAAAGAAAGATGCAGTTGCAATCATTTCTAAGTATTTCCCCCCCCCTTTTTTTGTGTGTGTTTTCCTGTTGCAGTATTAAGACAATATCAGTAATTCCTGAATCACAGAATCATAGTATAGTTTGAATTGGAAGGGACCTTTGAAGGCCATTTATTCCAACTCCCCTGCACTGAACAGGGACACCTACAGCTCCATCAGGTGCTCAGAGCCCCTCCATTCTGACCTTGGATGTCTCCAGGAATGGGGCATCCACATCTCTGGGCAACCTGTGCCAGTGTCTCACTACCCTTATACTAAAAAACTTTTTTCATATATCCAATCTACATCTTTTAGTGCGAAATCATTTCCCCTACTCCTATGACAACAGACACTGCTAAAGAGTCTGTCTGCTTTCCTATAGCCCCCCTTTTAGACATTAAAAGGAATTAATGAAAAAAATCCTACTGTCTGTAAAACTGAAATAAATGATTTGACCCTGTTAATGTTCTTTCATCCGTAAAGCTGAAATATGACTGTTTTATAGGCTTGGCACAGTTCTTAGCAGAAGTTGTGCATCTCAGTACTAGCCCATAGGTTTTGGAGATGCACTCTGGGCTTTGCACTGAGTCAAACCCTGTCACAAGCCACAGGCAGATCTAATGCTGTTCCAGCTGAAGTGATGGATATAACTCCGGCTGTGCAGCTGTTACTATATCATGAGATTAGAAGTATTCATGACATTGCATAGTAATGCAACTCTCACCATTAGTAAATGGTGAGAGCTACAGCACCAGCAGCATCCAACAAAGTACCTGTCCGAACTTTGCTCAGATCTTAAACTTTCTTTAAAGATTGAGCCAGAGATCCAGACAAGCAATACAGGGGCACCTACATGGGATAAAGGGAGCAGGACCTGAAAGACATGCAGAGAAATCTCCACCATTTAAACCATCCATATTTCTGTTTGCTCCATGCAGCCAGGTTACAGCAAAGCAGACAGGCTAAGTCAGGGCCTCGCAAGTGTTAAATAATACTGATTGAAACATTGGATGTCAAAACATTTTACTTTTTTCCTCAAGGAAATAAATATGGGAATACTAGCAATTACAAATTGTAACTACTTTTTAGGTAATTGTTCTACTAACAGATCTAGTTATCAGGAATCATATTTAAGCAGCATTCTTACCAAGTACATAGGCTGCTCCTATTTCCTTGCTAACTGCAACAGATACAAGCACAATAGTAGTATTTGATAGTGCAAATTCTCAGCTACAAAATACTATTTTTCAACACTGTCCCCATGATCAGCTATGCATTTTTTGCCAGTGATGAACAATAGCCTGCATGCAGCATTCACAAAAGTCTGCATGGCCATTCAGAGTGTGGTTTGTCTTTTGCATCTGTCACCACTGCCAAAACACACCAGCTACATCCTCAGTGTGCTCACACCCACTGTTTGGTCTCCTTGAACCTGGAACAGCAGTATTTTCATTAGATAAACAGTTTGTATCTAAGCCCTTGCAATAGAAATAAAGAGTTAGGTTCCTTTAACACCTATTTCCTATGTGAGTTAATAATATGTGACCTGGTGCAGCAGATATGTCTATAAATAGTGCCCGATCCAATACTATCCATAACATCTCTCAGTCATGCTTTTTTAGGCTGCAAACGTAGATGATGTGGATTTCCTGGAAATTTGATGTTATACAGATTTGGTTTTATAGTGTTTGATCAATGTTTGCTTGTTTTGCTTCATACCAGTGGAGCTACTTTTAAATTTAAGATTTGCTGAATTAGGCACTAAATCTTATTCTCTCATCCAAAAAAGCTGTTAATCTCGGACACTCGTGGCATGTTAAATAGCTATTAGGCAAAGGTCCACAGGGACAACCTAAGACATCCTCTCCTTAGCAATATGCTAATATCCCACAGGCTTTTTGAGAGTGTCTAAGAATTTCAAATGCTGACTTTAAGCCTTTAATCTATTGGTTGATCTGGTTATGCATGTGAATGGCATCAGAAAAATCAAATATAGTGATGGATGATTTATAAACGTTTATGAAAATGAGCAAAAAAAAAGTGGGTGTATTTCTATGCCAGTGTAGGCTAAGCTCCAACAATATTGCCAAGAAACTGCCAAATAGCTGTAGTTACAAATCAATTGCGTACTTTTAGTTGGGAGTGCTAAACAGAACTCCTGCTGGAAAAATCTAGATGAGAAACAATAATGCAGCATCAAACCTAATGTAAAAGTAGGTGTTTGAAAATATCTGCAAGATACGCTGTGTCTTCCTTCATCACCTGCTCAGTGTAAGCAAAAAATGGAGCGTTTCATGCTGGGATTTATAATCTCTGCGGACTGTACCACGGTATCAAAGATGAAGTCAGCTACCATCTGCTCCATTTTATGCAAAATAAATGTGGCCCTTGAACTTCTGGCAACCTTCCAATTCAATCCTCCATGCAGATTTCTAACACTCCTGTTTTACAGGATATCCCATTATGCAGCTCAGACAGTAAATTTTACTATTCATGGCCAACTATTTGCTCACGGTCAACTATTTGTTGACCGTGTGGTCAGTATTACACAGTGACAAGGCACAAACATACCTCATATGTGAGTTTGTTGCTGTTTTTTAAACTTGAGAATGTTCAGAAACAGTATATAATTAAACATGAATCTTCAGCACCAGCTCTATGCAAAGGTTACAGAGTAAAATCTAGTAACTGAGAGTTCCTAACTTTAAGTACGCAAATTCAGTTGCACTGTTAACTTAAAATTGAAGGCTAAGGGCTTAAAAAGGTGATTAACATACTACTCAAGCACGAAACCTCATGCAAACATATTAGCAAACTTAGCAAAATCATTACTGTGACCTAGTTTTAATTTTTTTTTTTAAATAGAGAATTTGCAAATTGACTTTTTTCAAGATGTCTTTCAACCTCGCTAATATAAAAGGCTGATCTGTCTGAATTGTCAGTACCTCTTTACAATCTATGTTAGGCAGTTATATTTTCCCATTTATTCTTTGTGATGTTGTGTTTTATCTGAGGTAATGCTTCGTGTTTGGTGTTAGAAAGAAGCTTGTAATGTGTTTCTCTTCACTGTTCCCAGATGTGGTGGAAGGCTATGACTCTGTTCAAAGTGTACTGCAAATTAAAACGTTTCTTCTATTTCAAGCACATGAACCACAGTACTGACATTTGATTAAAGAATCACTTGTGCTTGGTTTTAGCTTTATTAAAAACAAGCAATAATTTTTCAAAAGTCACACCCTGGTCTGCCTGTAAAATATTTATCTTCATTTTAAATTGCTGAAACTTAGTATAATTCTATAAAAATCATATATTAAAAATGACATTCTTAAATATTACTAATTATCAGGCAAGACAGCAAGCAAGAATAGCAAACAGAAGGGAAACTAATTCACTTTTTTGAACTCTCTATGCACATATTTTCAGGATTTGATCCTGGTAGTCCTAAACAGTTTATCAAATCCAGGGAGCCATTTGTATTCAGATAAATTTTATGATAGCAGAGTTTTCTTATCTTCAAAGGAGAGAATTCAGATCCTCGATACAAAGGAAAACCCTGAACTCCTGATAAGAACTGTAAGTCTTTCCTTTGAAGACTGACACTATGAAAGATTCCTGCTCAGGAAAACCAGAGCAATATTTTTAGGTAACAGTGTCTGGACTTCTGTGTCATATCCTGCAGAATGACAATCATTTGATGAGAGTCTGCCAGAAGGAGGGACTTAGTGGGATCTGAGGCGGTTACTATAGCAGACTGAACTAGAGCAGTAGCAATGCTGGAAGTGGCAGTCTAAACAGAACTCCCATGGTTACTGGCATTTTCGATTTGTTATTTCACTCTCATCATAGAGACCTTTATGTCAGACTGACTGATACTGGAGCTCACAGAGCTCCTAAAATACTACAGGTTTGAAGGACTGGCAGCTTTTAACAGACATTCATAGTTTAACTCTATGATGCACTTTCAGTATGATGCCAAGATCGTCATTTTGAAGAACATTCAATTAGAAACCAACCAAATAAAAAGAGCAAAGTATCAGCTAGACTACAAATATGCCTCCTCTTTTCTATGCAACTTTTTTGCAGAATGTTTGCTTTTCAGACTTTTATCCCAATTGACAAAGAGATTCTGAGGCTCACATGGGTCCAGGTGCATATTTACTGTCACATTCCTCAAAGGCAAAGTCTGTGATCCCTTTGTTAAATGTTAATTCAGGAAGTCTGTAAATGCTATGGACATAGAATACTGCAATTTGTCTGCAAGACAAGAGACTATGTGCTTCCTTTCTATATCCTTACTACATCTATGGCCCCGGAACTAAAAACGGTGCAACAGAGAGCATTCATGAAGATTCCACAGAGACTGCACACTTTTCCTCTAACGTTACGCTCCTGCTGCATCATTCACTTCCAAACTGTGCAGTTTTGCCCTTTAAATTTTCCCCCAACTTCCTTCCAAGCACCGTTAGAGCCACAAGTCAGTTTTGAAAAATATTTGTCTTCAGAAGTTGCTAACTGAACTTACTTTGAAGGGCAAATATGGACAGCAAACACAGCAGAGAAGTTATTTTTCCCCTATAATGATTTTGCCTTTGATGCATAGACAGATGGTCATGATCTCCTCCTCCTCTGCCCATGGATTTTTCTAAAATGACACCCAAGTTTTTCTTGGCAGCAGATAGAAAGTCTGGCAAACAGCACACTTCAGCTCCAATTATATTGACCACATTAATGCAAAAGATCATCAAATGAAGTGTTCCATATTCATTTGGAAGGGATGCATTAAAATTTGCAGCGAAATAAACACAATTAAGAAACAAATACCAGCTACTTACCTCCACATTTGTACTTAAGGATTTACTGTGGCCCATTTTTTTCCACTGAGAACAAATGCTTCTTGCAGGCATAGGGCATTAACTCTCATAGTACTTCTTAAGGCCTCGGCACTTAATAGAATTAGATTTCTGAGAATATCATTGTAGGCAGATTAATAGCCATTTACTTGGAGTGTTTTAAGGAATGCCAGTGAATAACACTATCCCTCCTTGCTGCAGGGACATCGAATCTTCAGATGAATGCTATCTCTGGATTTATTATCAGAGCTTTTCACACTTGTCTGTACTTGTCACATATGTCTCCAGGGCACTGGAATAGCAACCAGGAATGTGACTAATTCCTCATTCAGAGGCTTCTAAGCCGAATGACTTTCCAAGGCAGTACCTACCATCTGAGGTACTTTTCTCTCACAAGGCAATGAGGAAATCTTTCTGGCTACCCTTTTTTCACCCACTCACAGGCTACCTTCTTGCTGCTACTGTGTGGTGTGGCAGTGGCGTGTTAGCTCCTGTCTGCTAATAACTGCTGAGCAGGTTAATACTTCTCTGTAGGTATAAGAGCCATCTCAAATAGCTTTACTCATAATAGTTAAATAATAAGAAAAATGCATCATTAAGCAGTACTGTTCACATTAGTTATTCATCACCTCTGTAGATGGTAGAATGCTTATAACTTCCACTGTATATTTATATGAACATAAAGTGCTGTTAAAAATCCTTTCTTCCACAAAGGTGTACAATCAAGAAGTTATAATTCTACCAAACGCTCTGATGCTGATGACAATTGGTTGCTCTGCCTAAACTATCTCTGAGTCTGATCCATTGCCATGAACTGCGCTCAAGGTGTTAACAGTTCCATGCAATCTAAAATAAATTCTTAACTCTTAGATGCTAAGCTATCAAACAAAAGATTTCTGATCATTCCGCTTAGCAGAAAAATTCTGTGCTGATGTAACTCTATTTGGACAGACAGAACTTGGTCATTTATATGTTAATTCCTAGCATTTGTATCTGTGCACACTACAGCAAAGTTATGAAACAAATTTCTCCCTTAACATGCTCAGATCTGAAATGAATGCCCAGCATTTAATCATAGACAGGAGGATTTAAAGCAATATCTTAAACCTAAAGCTGCCCTTGTCTAGTCCTAGTTTTTCATCAGTCCTCATCTTTGCCATAAAAATCACACCCTTCTACACTGTATATATTCATTGCACAGCTGCAGCTCCTCCTCTAAGCTAGCTAACACAGCTGTAGCTATAGAGTGCAGGCCAGATGGCCAGTCAAAACCATGCTTCCTATTGTCTGTTAAGCACAATAACTATTGCCAATAATCTCTACTTCTGGACACACATCCTCCTTCCTTTGGTTTGACTGTTCTTTCCTCAGTCAAAAACAGACTGCTGTCACAGGAAGGGTTCCTGGTGTACTAACGCCTTGGAACTTTTATATCTGGCTAAATATACATTCAGTTTTTGTTAAGACTATCATTTAAAATGGGTAATACATACAATTTATTCAAATGCCATGGAATAATATTATCAATTACTAATAAATCATTTGCTTAAAAGTTATTTTTTTTTTAGAACCAATGTCATTTTTAGAACCTTCCACCAGAAAGAATCAGATAAGTATATTTAAAAGTCAGCAGAACATTTATATTCTGCTCACATTTAGAAGCATGACATCAAAGATGAGGTGATTAGTGGTAACCAACATGGCATCACCAAGGGCAAGTCATACCTGACAGACCTGGTGGCCTTTTATGATGGAGTTACAGCATCAGTGGATAAAGAAAGAGCAACTGATGTCATCTACCTGGACTTGTGCAAAGTATTTTACACTGTCCTGCATGACATCCTAGTAGCTGGATTGGAGAAAAACGGATCTGATGGACAGATCACATGCTGGATAAGCAACTGGCTAAATGGTCATACCCAGAGAGAGTGCCTGGGATCTTCCTCATTCTTTAAAACAACCCCATTGTAAACCAGTAATGCCTAGAGATGTCACACAACAAGAAGATGCATCTTGTCTTCTAAAGTTTTGAAAGAGTAAAACCACTCCAATGACTCCAGGGAGGAATGTCCTCATCTTTCTCTCTTCTCTGAAGCTCACAAAAGCATTATAGACCTGCTGAATTAACAACATCTGCCTGTTCACTGGCAGGGGGGGAGGGTGTGCTGGAGTTTAGCAATGCTTACAATGAATCAACAACTGATACAGAGTAGCATGAAAGAGCAGTCAGCCTAGACAATAGCCTTCCTCCTTTGCCCGCCTGGGCAAAGACATTCCTCAATGCAAAGAACTGCAAGAAATACTGTTAAAATAGCAATACAACATGGCAAGTTTCTGGAAAGTGATAGGAATTGGAGGAGTTAAAGTGGTTAGCCTTCATAGTTACGCTTTGGCTGTAACAGATGTTGACAACCTGGGGAATGCTCTAATCCCTTCTACTTAGCAATAACTCTCTTGACAAGGATCAGCCTCACCAGCCCAGGCTAGCATTTGGTTGTTACTTTACCAGTTAAGCCTGATGGTTATTGGTAGTCAACTATTGCATTCTACATAGCATCTAAGGAGCACAAAATTCAGAAACCCAGAGACTTTGTCCCCTGGAAATTAAGTTACCCCTACTTAGTGAAATGCTGCAAAGAATTGTGAACCACAGCTGAAGTCTACCTAGTGATTCCACTTCCCCTGAGTCAAGATGGTAACTTAAGCAGCTGTCAGATTTAAGTAATACAAAATTTAGACACCTGATGCCAGCCATAGTTCAGCCGCTGAAATGTGAGCTGTTAAAAAAAAAACAAAAACAAAAAATCTGTTTAACTTTACAACTTCCAAGCCATACATTACTCAAAAACCCTAAAAAATATTAGAAGAGCTGCTCCAAAAGTAACGCCTCCTATTTTGTTATTTTGGCCCACAACATCAGAGTTGAATGTTGGTGGTACAGCAATAGAGGTCAAACCTTCCCACCAACATTCCCTTACATTTTGTTGCTGTGACAGATGGCAGCAGAGGGACAGTCTGACAGAATGGTGTCTGACATGGATGTGCAGATTAAGCAAAGAGGTGGAACTGAATTCCTCTATGTGGAAAAAAAAAATGCACCTAACAGCATTCACTGAATCTTGCTGGACATTTATAGAGGCCAAGCAGTGGATGTGAGCACAGTGAGGTGGTGGGTGATGCGTTCCAGCAGTGATGACAGTGAGAGTGGGGCACCTCCACTGGTGCAGATTGTTACAAGTGCAGCATGCAGGCCCTTGTTCATTGCTGGCAAAAACGCATAGCTAGTGGTGGTTACTGTGTTAAGGAAGTGTTTTGTAGCTGAGAATTTGCTCTATCAAATGGTGTTATTGTGCTTTTTGTTGTAGTTTTGAGGGAAATAAATGGGACATTACTTTCAAAGCAACCTACATATATGAATTCTCACTTGTATCCAAGAACTTCAGTTTCTTCAACAATGAAGAAGCCCAGCTATGTTTTTATAACCATGAAAAGGCCTAATGAAAAGTACCCTTACAATTAAAAAAAAAGAAATTTAACATCGTAAAAATGAGTTTTGTGCTTAAACCAAATGGTTGAAGAGCCTTTGCAAGATTCCACCATGCAGCACTGCCAAACGATTTCAATTCTGGCTTGAAAAACATCTGCTATTTTAGCCTTGGGCCTCTACTCACATAGTTTCTTGCTACAGTTTTATGGCTTATGCAAATATATACAACATTTAGAGTCAAATCCTGAAGTCCTCTTCTCTAGAGATCACAATTGATATCAATACTCATCAACCAGAACAGGAGAGCTCTTCAGAAGATTGCAGCTGGCTTTCAGTTATGTATAATACTCAGATGCAGACTCGTGGTCTTTCAGATCTGCATAGTGCAAAATTTCAAACTAACCTTCAAACACATGGTTGTGTCACCACTTCTACCAGCCTTGTATACTTTAGAGCATGAGTTCGAAACTGGAATGCTTTATGGTGCTACCACCACCTACATAAATCAGTCTCCTTGCATGCTTGTACTGCTTATTTAGGCTATTCTCTGGATGAAAGAGTTTGAAGTACACAGTAGGATCTTACTGATATACAGAGCCTTCTGTACTGAACTGAAATTCAACAGGTTGGTCACATTTTCATTTCAGTGTCAGCTGCTGATTTTTGTTTGTTTGTTTTGGTAACACTTCAGTAAGCAACTAATTTGATATGTAACTTGCATATATGAGACAGGACACTCGTTTGCCCAATGCAAAGCTGGAACAGTCTGGAAAAACAGGTCTAAGTCTCTCAGCCTCTAGAAGAGAATGTGGTAGTTGTAATGTACAGCAAATGAAATGTGGCCTCTAGAAAAGGGAATCAGTCATCAATCTCACATTAGGGATGAGAGTACAGTGGCAAAGCAACTCCACAATTGCTGAAGGCATAGCCACTAGAGTTTGCAGCATAATTGAAGGGTGACACAATCAGTGCTCAAGGCAGAGAGCTGAGGCAGCAAAAGAATTTGCTTCTCCTGTTGACTGTAGCAGAAAAGCTCATTTAATTTGGACTTGAAGCCATATTAGATAAATCAAACATTGCTTTGAACAAAGTGCTTTCAGCAGACTGAATAAACAGCAGTGGCAATATTTTTGACACGCTCTTGCATTACCATAGAAAGATGACACTGTGTAAAGATATGACTCATTCCTAACACTTAACTGATAAATGACTCAGTGAAACTCACTTTGCTTGGACAAAAAAATTGAGTATTACTTCACATTTTAACATATTAGAAGTTAAACTAAGCAGTAGATGTGCAAGGTAAACTGCCATCCTCAAAGATCTTTAAATGGTAATACAGAATTTCATGTTTTATCAGAAAACAGTTGTTTTTGTTCTCCCCCAACAAAATTTTAAAGTAAAGGTCAAAACAGGCCTTGGTCTCGAAATATCACATGCACTAACTGCTCTCCAGTAATTGCCACACTGCTCATATCCTTATATATTATAAAATCAATGTGTTCACTATAACAGCTGTCCTGCATAAGTTGTCTCTTGCTGTTTACTATAGCAGGAACTTCCTGGGTGTCATCACATCCTGTGTACATTGGTATTGGTCTGTGTAGACTCCAAAGCTATTTCATGTTTCCAGGGAACTAAATACAAAGTGCAAACCCAGAAAGAGCCCCCAGGTTCCTGCTGCAGTTCACCACAAGACAATGAAGTTACATATCTATGCACTTCCCACTCTTCTGGCTTAATCATAGTTCTTCCACAGTCTCTTAGGAATGCAGTTTATGTACAGTACCAGTGAACAATGAGAACAGGGTTATTCTTTAAGGAAAAATGCCCAGAGGACCTCACCAACAGGACACAGTCCCACGGTACTGGAGACAGACAGGCAGAGCAGGGTGGTAGTAGGTCCTATGTATGGTCCAGAGATCATCAGGCACAACAGGGCATAAGGTGCATCAAGGGATGCCTCACAGCCTTCAGGAACAGGCTTAGTGGCAGGTACAAGTGATAAATAGTTCTAGAGGGGGCTAAAAGCCTTAACCTGCACTTAGATGGAGTCTGTGGTCAAAGAGTCTGTGGAAAGGCTTCACATGAGGCTAGTCAGACCCATTAAGATCTAATAGTACACTCAGGACCCTGACACACAGAATACATTTTTTGTATCATGATTCCTAAGCCAAAAGTTTGTTGTTTTTTTTTTTTTAAAACCATTAACAACATGAGAATGCACATAGATAAAACAGGAGCACATTCACAAATGCTTTAATTCCCCAGATTCCTAGTTATTCTGGAACAGCCTTTGGACATAAACCATTGTTCTCTAAAAACACCAACAATGGGAACCACTTCATAGAATCACAGAATGGACTGGGTTGGAAGGGACCTTTAAGATCACCTAGTTCCAGCCCCCTGCTATAGGCAAGGACACCTCCCACTAGCTCAGGTTGCTCACAGCCCCATCCAGCCTGGCCTTGAATGCTTCCAGGGAGGAGCATCCACAACCTCGCTGGGCAACCTGTTCCAATGCTTCATCACTCTCACAGTAAGGAATTTCTTCCTAATATCTAGTCTAGATCTACCCTCTTCCATTTCCTAAGTTCTTGAAGGGTTAACTGATACAATTATCTGCAGTGTAGGAAATGTATCTGAATATATTTGAAAACTGAAAAATATTTTTGCTTATTGCCTCATCTCTTTCATTTCTAACTTCACTGACTTTTAAAAACATACTTAGCCTAACATGCTTTGTGATGCAATGGAATTTGTATGCAACGTTTTATTACACTTTAACTTCAGTAAGTGGGATCTTTAATTTAAAAAAAACTAAGCTAGATGATGATGACTCTTAATGTAGTATCTCTAAAGACACAAGTCCTTTTTATCATCACAAAATACATATATAATGCCCATAGGAATAATTCATAAAAATAAATCACATTGACACTTTCCATGATATCTCACAGGGCCCTGCAGGGTGGCAGTGGCAGCAGCCACTTTTATTTACTGCATCTATTCCCCCAAAAGCTTTCTGCCCTAGTTTTAATTTAGCTTTACATCACTCTAAACAAATCGGTTTTATTTTTTCTACATCTGAGAGACTGTTATCTTACACTAACCTTCCTAGAGGTTGGCTGCAGGTTGAAGGGGCAGCATGATACCATCCTCTGTGAGAAAGTTCTGTGTTCCTATAGCAGTTTTTCAAGCATAGTCTCTCTGCTGGTGTAAGGGCTTAAAAACATTAAACCAACTAATACTAAGAACCATAGGATCACAATGTTGTAGGATAAGCCACATCAGAACAGACCTCTGAAGGTTAACAAGCCCAGTGATATACAGGGATCACCAGCTATGTGAGGTACTGCAGAGCTAAGTCAGACCAAGAAGGTCACACTAAGCAGTTTGTAAGACCACTACCATGAATATCATGGTGCACAGGTAACATTCTGGTACCCTCTTTTGTTGTGGCTGTTACCGTATCAAAATACTACTGTTCATCATTAACTGCTAGCCTGAGAAGAGATCCCACAGGAAAGCTCTCTTGCCTTGAGAGAGTTCTTGCAGGCTTCTTGAGCTGTGTTCTTGTTAATCAAAATAAGTCTCTCCTATGGAAAATAAAAGCTGGGGACTTCTTTCTTAAAAGTTAAGTTTCAGCAGCTTTATGCTCTTCTTATTAGCCTTGCATCTACTCTGGCCATCACACTTCTGGACCTGCTGACCCTCGACTATACCGCTTGGTGATTGTGTATCCTCCAAGAATGAGGTGGAAAATAGATCCTGAAAATGTGAAGTGCGAATAAGTAATAACTTGCACTAAACATCTGTAATGTTTTATTTATTCATAAGCTGCAAGTTGCCAAATAGCCTTAACATTTCCTGTGAAGAAATCTTCTGTCTTATTAATAGAGCTGTCCAAGAAACTGCCTCGTCTCACAAACTGAGTAAAGCATTTTTATTTTTCGATAGAGATACCTCATACTTTGTTTTTACCATTCCAGCTTAACCACATAAATGTGATACACAAACAACTGCAGCATTAAACGAAAATACCCAACAAACAACACCTTCCTCCAGTAAAGCCTCACTTAATGACACGCCATTAGTTCCTCTTTTGTTATTTGACTCAAGGAGAACTTAAAGGCTACACTGATTGTGAGTTGCAACATGTTCTATAAAGTTTTCATAATATCAGGTACGAGATACAACCATAGAAACCATTTCCTATCAAGATAAATGATTTCATGATCAGAGTAATTGAGTGAGTGAAATTTTATGCAGGAGGTTAAACTTATGCTCTACTCTCCTCATCCAAAAAAAGAAAAAGGTCCTAGCTTGAGTAGTGAGTACAGTCTTGTCAGACATACAGTTCCTAAAATCAACTTAAGAAACGCAGGTCCTATGTAGACATTCTGGTAGTACTTTTTCAGATAGTAATTTTGAAAAATATTCTCCATAAAGTTTAAAATGATATTTAAAGAATTTGTAGGGCAATGTCTCTTTACTTACTGCTTATGAAATCACAATGAGTCATTGGTGTTTTTCTTTACTTTGCTCCTTGAGATGAACATGGATAGCTTTTCCAAGTGAAGTTACTGTATCCCTAGCAGGAACTTCTACGAATCATTTCCAGTTTTTCACGTACATCTATCCTGTAATCCAAAGTCAAAATATGCTTCAGTGGGTATGCAGAGCATTACCCACTTTGAGATTAAAATTTACTGAAATCCTGTTTTTGTTTTTAAGGTGTTTCATTTGAAGACCACTACCTTGAATATCATGGTGCACAGGTTTAAGTGTTTCTTTTGGAGGCCCTTTGAGAGAGGTTGCTGTCTGCTCTTATTTTACACATGAAGCAAGTAAGAAAGTTAAGTGTGCCTATATGAGTCATTATCAGCAAAGCTGAAAGCCCAGAGAAAAATCACAGCTCCACTGAAGAGAAACATAAAACCCTGAGTTTGTTCAGGAAAGCAAGGTGGTGCTGCAAGCCTTGCATTTGTGCTACTAAATATTTTCCTTAACATTAAAAATAAGAACAGGGATCATAATATTTATTGCTAGTTTGCCATAACACTGAAAGCTTTCAAAAAACTTCATCTGAATCTACCACTAAAAAAAAGTTTTCAAGCCATACCATAATTCTTGCTTCAGAGATAAAGTACGTGCCAAACTTCCTTGATTTTAGGCCAGGGCCTTGATGGCAATGCCACTGGTCAGGTCCCCATCATCACTTCAGTCACCATCAGCAACAAATACAAGCTTTGGGAATTGCCACAAGCTATACAACTAATCTGGATTCTTTGTGTAGCTTGAAAAAGGGGGATTAATGCAAAACAATGTTTGAATGAAAAATCTCACAACTTTGAAATAACATTTTTCCATACAGAGCTTAATGAAAAATTTCTTCATGTAATATGGTTTTTGACAGGATGTGATGTTTGTGCTGAAAATGTTACAGAAGGAAGAGGGGGCGAGCTGTACTTTGGTCTCCCTTTGATGCTACTTTGATGTCATAGACTTCAACCAGAACAAGATTATGGCAAGTACATTTTGTCCTTTCTATTACTGCTTTCATTCTGATTTTTCCTTGATGAAAATTATGTGTATGCACTACTAGTTAATCTGCCTGCTTCTGTCTCTCCAACAACCTTTAGATATATTTTCCAATTTCAGTGCAATTTAACAGAGAGAACTTGTCTCAAAGATACTCAATCTCCATGAGACTCTTGAAAATAAGATCAGTCCTACTAAGGCAGATGCAGAGTGAGACTGACTTCTACCCATTCAGCTTGGTCTGCTCAACATGACTGTGCTCTGCTTAGTTCTTACACACTTTCCTTAGCTTCTCATAGTAACTATTGTTATTTCTCACTCTGTGAATGAAGCTAGAACAGAAAAGGCACAAGGCCTTCTCTGCCCTCTAGAAACCCACTGAAGTGATTGTGTTGAGAACATAGGAAAGATATAAACTAAAAGGAACAGATACTGTACCAGGTTGTTATTTTGGAGATAGCCTACTAAATAAAGATAGACCTTTAGTGTGAGCAACACAGCCTTTCTAGTGTTCTCTGACCTCACAAGCTGTTGAAATTTGATTAAAGGTGATACCCCATTCAGAAGCCTATACTTGACATAGGCCAGCTCTTCAGGACCTACAGCTAAGGTAAGATTACCTGAGGTTTACAATGACCCTAAAAGTTTTAACTGGCACTATGTATACAGAGGAGAACTGAAAACATAAATGAGATAATAGGAAAGTAAATGGAGAGCAGGAGAGCCTAACACAATGTAAGGTACAGCAATAACAGCAAAATAACAAGATCCTAGACTACAACAAGTGAGGACTTGCTCAAAACAACAGCTGTAAGCACAAAAACAAAGAAAAGCATCTTCTTACCTTCAGAAGGCCTCAAGTATTCAGAGATCTTTGACAAAACACCTTCCACCTCACTGCCAACCCTTAAATGAGGTCTAGGAAAGGGTGGATCCTGGCTCCACCTCCTTCGGTCACTCAGGGGCATTGCATTGCACTGCATGCACCTCAGCTCCCCTGGGTTGGCCCTGCCTTCCCACCAGGTGCTCAATCACTTGTTCAAGCCATGACTTGGCATTCCCACTACAGAGAGGAACAACAAGAACAAAACTACACCCTAAAACCTAGAAATTTCACTTTGTGTGGCATATACTTTAGTTCCAGACTAGCGAGAGCTGTATGGAACTACCTTGTGTGTGGCATAATGTGCATAATTTTCTATGTCAGTGTATGGGAACTGCTGAGTCACGGCCTGAACCACTGATTGAGCACCTGTGGAAAGGACCCGGTCAGCCCTGGGAGCACAGGTGAAGGCAATTCAGCTGTGTGACCGGAAGGGGTGGAGCCTGGCTGCACCTCTCTTAGACCCCATTTGAGGGCTGATCCCTACTGGGGAATTATCTCTTACTAGAGTTTCCTTCTTGGTAGAGCTTTTCTCTGCAAACCTAGGATCTTCTGATACAGGTGAGCAGTTTTCTTCCCTTTCTTTTATAGTACCTTTCTATTATGCTAGTCTTTCTGTTATTACATCTCTGGTGTAATGCCTTTCCCATTGTACTGACCCATCCAATTACTACAGTCAGTTTCTGGTTTGAGTGTAAGCTCATTTAATTTCTATTACGCAGTGTTGAATAAGATACTGTGCTATTTATTTAATAGCATCTAGAAACTATGTGGCTGTAACACATAGCTGTGTGTGATGATGTTAAAACCATGTGAATGCATGGATGTCTCACCTGCATACTATAAAAGAGGGGATTTAACTATAGCAGCATATGAGGGCTGCTCCATAATTATGTCTCTTATTTCATTATGTTGGCCAATGATGTCAGAGTTGGATGCTGGTGGTATGGCATTAGAGGTTGAACCTTCCCACCAAAATTCTATTACACTTTGTTGCTGTGTGATAGGTGGTAGCAGAGGGGCAGTCTGATGTGGAAGTGCAGATAAAGTAAAGCTGTGGAACTGAATTCCTCCACAAGGAAAAAAAAATGCACCTACTGGTATTCTTTGATGGTTGCTGAATGTTTATGGTGACCAAGCAGTGGATTTGAACACAGTGATGTGATGGGTGGTGTAATTCAGTAGTGGTGATAGTAAGAGTGGGGCACCTCTGCTGGTGCAGATTGCAGATAGCTTGTAGGCTGTTGTTCACTTCTGGTGAAAATGTATAGCTAATTGTAGTGACTGTGCTGAAAGATTATTTTGTAGTTGAGAATTTGCTCTGTCAAACAGTGTTATTATATTTGTGTCTGATGTAGTTTCCATGGAAATAAATAGGAGGCATTATTTTTAGAGCAACCTATGTATGAGGATGGGAATATTTGATTAGTCCCAATTTTCTTGATGTTCTTTTAAGTGAGAGTCCCATCTCAGGCTGGTTGATGAAGGGCTGCTCGTGAGACTTCAGTTACATTCTTCAAACAATTTTAGGATGGAAATCATTATCTCAATTATATAGCTCTAAATTCCTTTAAAGGAGTTATTTTGTAACTGCTGTGAAACCTAGGAGATGAGAAATATTCAGGAAGGTGTCACAAATTGCTGGTTGCAGCCCACGGGGGCAGGGAGAACACAAGAAATTGTACTGCAGGATGGTGAAGGACCAAAGGCCACATGCCCAGACTGGGTGCCTGAATCCTCCAGGCATTGGAAGGCTGAGTTCATGCTAAATCTCTCCAACTAGTAGGTGCACAAACAAGGTGCTCTTTCTGCTCCAATCCTGGTTTCCATTCCCCCTGTGTGAATGAGATCTCCTCATTTTAATGTCACTGAAATTAGCTCATAATGATTTATTGAGGAAA
Source organism: Pavo muticus (assembly GCA_016647715.1). Classification (NCBI taxonomy): domain Eukaryota; kingdom Metazoa; phylum Chordata; class Aves; order Galliformes; family Phasianidae; genus Pavo; species Pavo muticus. The sequence continues at coordinate 653,324 of JACDJE010000001.1, read as the reverse complement.
TGCATTGATCTGTAAACACAAGCAGTTCATCTGCATGTTATTTTGTTTAAAAGCTGAGCTGGAAGTTGGACACTCATGTTTCATTCTGCCTGCGGGTTAATTTCTGAGCTGCCCAGCTGATGCCTTGCAGTGTTACAGGCCTTTCTGGGAAGGATGCTTCGCCCCACTTGCCCTTAGCAGTGACCCTGAGCCTGGGGGTATTTCAGGACTCATACTGAAGTACATGATGCAAGCTAACATCAGACCGTAGTGAAGGGCATACAGATCACATAGGAAACATAAAACATCTGTCTTTATAATCTTAAGGACACAAGTCTTTATTTCTGTTGTGATCTGCAACTTCTGAGCTTTTGAGTTTTCTTAAAATGAGGTGCTTGGGAGCAGTGCAGCAACACGGTGCCTACCTCAGGTCTGCCGGAGGGTGAGAAGAGGAACCTATTTCTGCAGGGATGTCAGGCTGTTTTATTGCAGGAGTGCTTTATTTAGGGACATTTAGGTGTTTCATTTTATTCAAGCTTACCTTAGTGTTACCAAGGCAGTGTAAATCACCTTGTGTCCACTGACTACACTTCAAATAGGAAGGTACTGTAAAAACCAAAAATAAGTTTCTTTTAGCTTGAACTTGTTTTTAGCTAATTCCATAAAAACACGTTGATTTATGCAAAGTCAGTCCCTATCTCCTCTCACGTCTTAATTCAGATTTGCTTTCTGGTGCGAGCTCTTTGTGCTGACGATGTCTGTGCTCGTTTCCTGAATTACGCGCAACGGGATCAGAACTCGCCCGGGCTGTGCGGGCCATCCAAGCTGAGCTCGCGCTCGCGGCGGGCAGGAGCGGGGGAGGGCGGTGCTTTCCGAGCGCCGAAAGAACGGCGCCTAGAGCTACGGAGCCAGACTAGCAGGCGCGGACACGAGCCCCAGCCGCGCAGGGGCACCACGGCCGTCGGAAAGCGGCTCGGCCTGGCGGCAGAGGTGCGCGCGGCGCGTCACCCCTCTCCACGGCTTGCGGCGGGACAGGCCGGAGCCGGACCGGGCGGCCCTCGCTTTACGGTCGGCCCCGGGGCGGGCTCAGTCGTCCCGCCCCGCCCCGGCAGCCCGAGGCGCAGCCCGGCCCCTCCCGCCGGCTCAGCAGCGGGGCCGCACCGCCCCCTCCGCCGCTCCCTTCCCCCGCCCCGCCGCTGCCGGCCGGCGGAAGGACAAATAGTCCTTCCCGCATTGTTCGGCTGCGCAACTTTCGGTGGCCGTAGCGGGGAGCGGAGCCGCCTTCCGCTGGGGGTGCCCCCGCCGCGGGCTGCGGTGAGGGGCGCCGGGTCGAGCCCGGGGAGCGGCGTCGAGCGGGCACGGCCAACTTCGGGTGTCCGCCTCGCCCCCCTTCCGTCTTACTCGCCGCTGCTCCTTGGGGACGCGGCCCGTGGCGGTGCTGGGGCCGGGCTGCGCCCCGCGGGGTCCTGCGGTGTCGCTGCTCCGGGTGCGAGCTCTGCGCGCAGCAGTCGCCCTCGCGGGGAAGGGCGTGCACAGCAAGCTGCTGCGGGACGGCCAGGGTGCTCCTTGCGTTCCCTTCTTAGTTTTTGTTTTTTTTTTCCCCGGACAACTTTCTGTTTTTCTAATGATTTCATCTCGTAAGATCTCCCATAGGGCAGGCTGAAGCCTTCGCCTACACCGCCGTAGCCAGGTGGAGCTGTGGGTGACTTTCAGTAGCGCGGCCCCACAGGAGCTGTCTTGGTTGGCAGCAGCGGAGCTGTGTGCCCTCGCTGCCCCGTGCAGCCGCTGCTCCAGGAGCAGCTGCATCACAATGCTTCCTGCAGAATCCTTCCTCTTGTGGGCTGTTATATAATAAATGTTATATAATTTTGATTACTGTGAAGCAAATATAGGAGGCAGCAAATTCAGTTAGCTGTGAGATGAGCTGCACTGATCAGTGCTGCAGTTGCAAGGCCGGGTCACTGCCATCCCATCAGCTTCGTTAGTGAGATCCTTCCCAAAGCCTGCTGGAGGAGGAGGTGCAGGAAAAACACCCTCAGGAGTTTTGTCTGAAACACTCCTGATGGCAAAAATCTTTCATTAAATTTAGTTGGCTTGAATTGGGTTCCCCCAGAAGCGCTGTGCCCACGTTGGCTGCAGAACACACAGTTGTGTCCCTACCACTGACCTCAATGGGCATCTCTGCCTGAACTGGGAGGTCTGCTGGCGGCAGCAGCAGAAGGCTCAGTGCTTTGGATGAGGGCATTAATTTGTCTGTGGAGCAAGAAAGATTCTCTTCTCTGTGTTGATTTGCTGAGCAATAGCATTTACTATGGATGAAGTGCTGGCTGTGGGTGCACGTTTTATATGAAGGAACCTTCCCAGTAGAAACTCCATCCTGGGTCAAATGCTCAATTGGGGAGCACCTGGAGAGTTCCCCCAGCCTGGGTGGTGGCGATGAATTAGTTCTGTGTGTACATTTAAGAATAAATAAGACAAAAGGAGACATGCAAGTGTAATGATTTTATTCACACAGGCACGGTACATTAATTAGTAATATTGAGTACATTTTCTCACATCCCTGAATGCACAACAGCTGTCTGCTGTATCAAGTGTTTGCACTATATGGAGCAAATGGAAAGCAGTTCACAGTGACTGAGGAAGCAGCATGTGAGTGTGATTATGTTCAGGGTTTTGTGCTCAAGTGATTTGGTTTTTATATTCCTCTTAATTTTTTTATATCCTGTGCGTGACTCTTCATTGCTTTCACCACTATGGTGACGCATGCAGAGTGCCACTGTTGCCATCTGGCAGTGCTGCTTCCCTGGCTGCTGTGGCTGGAGCTGACCATGGCTGTGTCGGGATGTCAGCTGCCAGGGTTGTACCGCAGACTGAACTGCTGTGCTGCCAGCCTGGAGCTCACTCATGGCCCTGTGTGAGCAGGTTCAGATGCCTTCTCTTTGCATTGCTTCATGACAGACCTCAGAGTTCTCCAAGGAAAGGGTATTTGTCTGTAAAAACACTAAGTGTGTTCATTGCAATAGAAAATTCACCAATACAGTGGGGAAAGTGTCTTCAGGAATTCAGCCGTGCCTGCAGGAGTTCTTGTTAAGTCCCCAGCCAATGATTGGCATCTATCATTGCTCCTACACTTCTGTGCTGTCCATCCTACTGCTCCCTAGGTGCTGCAAGCCCCTTATTTCTAGAGAAGCGAAAGCAAAACGATGTAACAGTTGCAGAAGACAGTAGCACTTCAACCTTCCAGCAGCAAGGAAGGTACCTTGCTTTCCTAGCAGAGCTGGAAGTGTTCCACTTGGTGTGATTTCTGCAGTGTGCTGGGTGCGTTTGCGCAGCTGTAAGAAGAGAACCGCAGCTGGGTATTGAAGCAGGAACAGAACCAGAGGTGTTTTTGTTGCTGCAAATGAAAAACAGTGGTCATCGTCTAATCCGGAAGGGTTCCAATGGCTTTTCATTCAGTGTTTTGAAGTGTTAGTGAGGTCCCCTTAGCCATATTTTCTCTCTAAAAATCTGAAATTAGCCCAAAGAAGAGAGGTGGGTTTTTTGTCTGCTTTGGTTGATTTATTTATTGTGTTGACCACATTGGTTTCTGTTTTATTTTCTGCATGTGAGTGGTAGGGAGGGGTTACAAACTCAGTAGAGAGGTTCCAGATCTGACCTGTGCAACAGATGTTCTGCACCCAGAAATAGGTGATATCTCTATTTTGACTTCTCTTAGAACACAATAGGTGATAGTTACAGATCTGCTTCATGGCAGTTCTGGTCAGGCTACCTGCAAGAGTCTGGAGTCTGTTCTGGAGCTGCTTAGGGGATTTATTTAGCTGTACACCATTTGTCTTGAACTACATGGGCAGATCGTCTCCCACATCAGTGCTAGGGCTGCATGCAGAGGCCTACAAGTGGGAGCCTTACAGCCTCCAGTCTGAGGGCAAATAAAAAGTTTTTTTTTAAATAAAGATTTAATTTTCAGACAATTACACAGCATCATGCGCGATTATTAGCAGAAATGGCAGTTTCACAGCACATATGTAGGGGGTCTGGGAACTGGTGTGTGTTGGAGGACAGGCCCTGTGAGATGTGGGATAGCTCTGTCGTTCTATGAGGTATTAATCATACAGCAAAGGGAACAGCACGTACTTAAACTGCTAGGACTCAGTACCGCTGCCCTGCGCTCACCTCTCTGCGGTGTTTTAGGTTCTCCCGGGGTTTTAAGGATCCTTTTTCATTGCTATTGTGCAAGTTGCCTGGCTCCAAAGGAACAACGTGCCAACGGCGGTTTTTTTGCGAGCGGGGCAGCCGGGAGCGGGGCGATGCCCGCAGGTGCCACCCGGGGGCTCTGCGGAACCCGGGGCGCGCGCTGTGCGGAGCGGGCGCTGTCGCCGGGCCGCGGGCAGACTGGGAAGGGAAGCGAACTTCGCAGCGGGACGGGGAGATGGAGCACAGCGATCGCCTGTGCTGGCGGAAGAGCTCGGTCCGCAGCGCATGAGAACATATTTCAGATAGTTCAGAATGTGTGCACTGCTACCAACGTCGCTCTGAGGTGCGGGATGCGGCGCACCGGGAGGGGTTACCCCGCAGCGCTGCGTGTTCCTAGCCGTGCGGGGCTGCGCTACACACAGCCCCGCGACCGGGCCGGGGTCGGACCCCCTCCCCCCGCCGCTGCCAGGGCTGTGCGCGGCGCTCGCTCCCTTTCTCCTTCCCGCCCTCGGCCGCCCGGCACGGCAGGGGTTAAGGCGGCGGCGGCGCTCTGCGCGGAGGGATACGGAGCCGGAGCCGCGAACGTGGTGCTGAGGCTCCGTAAGCAAAAAAATGTCCGCCTGAGGGAAACCCACAAGTTCCTTCCAGCGGGGGGGGAGCGCCCGGCTCGTCGCCTCCCACCCACCGCAGCCCGCCCGCCGGCCCGGCCCTGATCGCGGAGCGCGCGGGGGCAGCAGGTAGCGGCGGGGACGGAGAAGTTGGGACGGAGCGGCGCGGGGGGAAAGCGGAGGGGCGGCGGCCGGGCC